>CAUYQU010006397.1:0-16190 GCA_963574635.1 Cheracebus regulus
ACAGGTTTATCTAAAGATCACTGAACCCAAAACAAACAAAAGATTCTTATCCTATAAAGATTCTTATCCTCTTATCAATGACTACAGTTACGGTAAATAACATCAAGGGGAGCAATAATTTGAGGGGTAGCATTTTTCTAGTAACATGTGAGCAATCACGGGATTTAGTGAATGCAGGTAAACAGAGTCATAAAACCAGCCCAAAACGGGAAATTCAAGAGACAACAGTCACGCAGGCCTCACCCAGACATGCCATTAGCTCAGTGGATCAAGCATAGGCTTCTGCAAACTCAGGCCTCTATCACTTCCTTCTTTTTTCCTCAGCTCGACTGCCCTCAGCGGGGGGAGAATATGTCCGGGCTCTAACTCCATAATGGCGGAGACACGGAGGGGTCTCTACGATGGTGGAGTGATCCCCAGAGTTCCCTTCTGGTCAGACACCTTCTGGAAATTTTTGTTTTTAAAGAATTGAGAGTTTACACCTTCACCTTCAATTTGCAGTTTAACACCTTCAGCATGGGCAGGGCGATCAAATTACCCTGTGGATTCAAAGCACAGTGGCATGCATCCACAGCCATTCTCTCAGAGCTTCCCTAAGGCACAGATAGTTTTCCTGGCTAAATACTCCGGCCCTGTGCCCATATTTGTTATTTTCAAGGATTCTTTTTCCCCTTAATGCTCTTTAAGAAGTAACAGCACCTTAGGCCGGGCATGGTGACTCAAGCCTGTAATCCCAGCACTTCAGCAGGCCGAAGTGGGTGGATCACAAGGTCAGGAGTTCGAGACCATCCTGGCCAATATTGTGAAACCTCATCTCTACTAAAAAAAAGAATAGAAAAATGAGCTGGGCATGGTGGCGGGCGCCTGTAATCCCAGCTGCTCTGGAGGCTGAGGCAGGAGAATCACTTGAACCCGGGAGATGGAGGTTGCAGTGAGCCGAGATCCAGCCTGGGCCACAAAGTGAGACTCTGTCTTGAAATGATGATGATAATAATCATAGAATAGTATCTTATTATTCTCATATATACAGAATGCTTTCTTATTTCCCTGAGAAGAATAATGGTAGGTTTTTGAGGTTTGTTTTTGTTTTTTGCTCCTGTTACCTATTTATCTCTATTTCCACCAGGCTCTCTTCTTTCATTTGCTTGCTTCAGTACCTAGGTTTTCTCCAGTTCTGGTGGCACTTAGCAGTTCAGTCAGATTTAGGAGGTAGACCCCAAAACCTAACTGTACTATGGGCATGGTATGTCAATAAATAGGCCTCATTTCAGAATGTGCATGAGTCATTTCAATCCAGACCGTTGATATGTCCATACCTATGGGTCAGTTTTCTTATGATGGCCCATTTCCTTGGGGAGCAGGGTCTTTCAGTCTCAATCTTCTGCATGTTAGGGCTGGAAGTAGCGAAAGCCTAGCTGTCCATTTCTTCCGAAACAGAAAGGGAGCTCAGGTGTCCGTCTCCCAGTTCTCCACATGCACTTCACCCCCAATTTCAATTATACTTGGTACCCTTAAGTCAAGAGCATCTCTGGAGGCCTTTTCTTTCCCCAAAATAAACCTCCATCTTCCACCTGTGTGAAGGAGGGGCCATACGGACGAATGAGCCTGAGGTTACATGGTTCTTCCAACTCTTAAGCCTTTCCAGGAATCTGTGATACCAACTTTATTATTGTTGGCTTCCCACCTTGCAAACAGTTAGGTTTCAGCTTGATCCACTCCAGTTCAATTACTATTTATCCAACTCTCTTCTGTCTCCCAAAATTTTGTTGATAACTGTGGTATCCACCTAAATTCATGTCTCCTCTTCCATAGTACAGTGTTATATGTGGGAGTAAGCTGCCCAGCCAAAGTCTGTACTTCCCGAGTCCTCACACCTCAGTGAGGCCATATGATTAGTTATCATGAATAAATCATGAATGCAAGTAGCACGTTTTTCTCCAGGCCTTTAAGAAGTGTGCACTTTCCCAAACTTTAGGGGATAATGGATCCATAAGATGGAAGGGGCCTGGAACCTCGAATCAACACAAGGACAAAAAACAGCGTCCTCTTTCTTTGCTGACACAAAAATCTGCAATGGACTGTTACATGGGGAAGACATAAATCTCCATTGCATCAAACTACTTAATTTGGAAAGCAAACAATGTTTTCTACTATCTGTTATTTGCTCTCATGCTGTCTTCATCATTGTAGGTTCACATGTTTTTGAACTGCTTTTATTAACAACTTATGGGCATTGTAAGAAAGCAAAAATAAAGTCCTGGGTTTCACTACCATTTTAACCAGGAGTCCCACTTCAGCCAAATGTTCAACCACTGAGCAACAAAAAAGTGCTTGTATCTCGGGACTACTTTTTCCTTGTTCCAGCAATAAAACACGATTTCTGCCTCTTCGGTTGTTTTTGTTTCCTTGTTTTTGAGGCCGAGTTTTGCTCTTGTTGCCCAGGCTAGAGTATAATGGCGTGATCTCGGCTCACTGCAACCTCTGCCTCCTGGATTCAAGCCATTCTCCTGCCTCAGCCTCTCGAGTAGCTGCGTGTGCCATCACGTCTGGCTAACTTTGTATTTTTAGTAGAGACGGGGTTTCTCCATGTTGGCCAGGCTGGTCTTGAACTCCCAACCTCAGGTAATCAGCCCTCCTCAGCCTCCCAAAGTGCTCGGATTACAGGCGTGAGCCACTGCGCCTGGCCTGCCCCCTTATTTTTAAACCTAAATAATAATGTTTGCTTCATATCGTAGAAAAACAAAGAAAAATACCCGCTATGATCCTACAACCCAGAAACAACTAGTAATGCATTGGTGTATTCTCCCACACCTCCCAAATATGTATAATGCAAACATTTTACATGAGGTTATACAATATATGCATTTTAAAAAATCTGCTCTTTTCATTTAAGATGGTATCACACGCTTCTTACCTGAACTATCACACTCTTTTCTAAAATATTGATTGTTTATTTTTGCTATCCACCAGTGAGAGTTGCAAAATATTGTTTTTATTGGCCTTGTAGTATTTTTCCAGGTAGACATAACCTACGTTACATAATCATCTCCCCTCCCATTTTTGGATATGTCTGTTCTTTTAATTATTTCATTATCATAACTAAAAATATCACAAGTGTCTTTGCATAGAAATGATTTCTTTTAGTTTGGATTATTCCCCTAAGTGAGTTTTCTTCAGGATGAAGTGAGTCGCCACTTAGGCGAGCTTCCTGGTGGCACGGGGAGGTGCCAGGGAGGCCACAGCAAGGATCTTGTTCCAAGAACACAGGTGAGGGAGCTGATGAGTTTGCTAAGACTGCCCTAACAAATTACTACAAGTAGGGTGATTGAAAAAGACAGATGCATTCTCTCACAGCTCTAGAAGCCAGAAATCTAAAGTCAAGCTGTTGGCTGGGTTGGTTGTTTTCTGGAGGCTCTGAGGGAGAATCTGAGACCTCTTTCCTAGCTCCCGGTGGTTGAAGAAAATCCAGTCTCTGCCTCCCTCTCAACATGGCTTTTGTCCTGGTGACTGTGTGTCTGTGTCTCTAATTTTTCCACTTCCTATCAGGACAGCAGGCACTGGTTTTAGCCTGACTTATCCCAAACAGTTTCCTTCTCACTGCACCCTGAGGTAACTGAATCTCCTGGATTATAGTTGTGTCACCTCCTTTGGTAACCGTGTGATGTGCTGTGCATTCTCGTTTTCATCATCGCTATAGTTTACCCCTTTCTCTGAGTTCATTAACCTGCTCCAATATTGAAGACAACTGTGTCTCCAAAGTTAACAACATTCATAAGAGAAAATCTATTGTGGTGTGAACACCACCTAACATTAATCCTGATTTGAGGAAGGCAATTCTCTTTTCCTCACCTACAATCTCTGAGAATCGAAGTCAGACTCCATCGAGTTTTCATCTAGATAAGTCTAAGTTGCTGGTCTGGGGTGTGAGGGTTTTGCCTCATGTGTATTAAGTGTTTTGTTAGCCCAATTTTGGGGACTGTCATTCAACAGCAATAAGGCATTACCTGTTTTGGAGCAATAATAACATACAAATCATCGGTTTATAGACAGTATCACGTTCATTATATCTTCCCTGCCTGAAAATCCGAGAGCCCAAGAATGGGAAAGGTTTGTTAAACCACAGGAAGAGGATGTGAAAGCTAACCTCTAGCTGCAATGCCCTTATTATTTGTATTCTGTTGATTGTGTTAAAAGCATTTAGCTTAGAAAATCTCAGGTGAAGTTCTCTGGCACCAGTCGGTTCTTCCTATCTTCTCCAGCACGTTCAAAGACCAAGAACACTAATCTGGGCTTTGCAGTAGATTCAGGAAACGAAGTGTAGCTTCAGAGACTCAGTACTTTGGTTCTCATACAGAAGAAAGTTGGGAAGAAAAGGTCTAGGGAAGAGCAGAAAAGATGGAGAAACAAGAAAAACGGAAGAGAGGAGACAGGCTAGGAGGGGGAAGGAACGGAACAAAAGAGGAGCTGTCCTGGTGGCAAATACAGAAACGTTCTTGCCCCTCTCGGCCACGCTTATTCTGCACTTCCTCTGTCTTAGCAACTCCTAAATGTGCTTGCTCTTGCTCTGACAGGCAGCTTTCTTCTATCTGCACTCTGAAATCAGTCCCTGATGTCAAGGCGCTTCTTAAAGCCAACATCTCTACAGAGGCATTTGGACTGTTTCCAGTTTGGCTATGATAACGACTGCTGCAATGAATATTCTTGTACATGTATTTTAGCAAATATAAATAAATATTTTTGTTGGAGAGATGTACTTACGGGTGGAATTGCAGAGTTACAGTACATGTATACACATTCAAGCTTTAGTATATAATGCTAAGTCGTTGTCTGAAATGATTGAATCAATTTACACTCCCTGAACAAGCATCACCTTGTCCTGATTGCTATGGCTTTCTAACAGTTTTTCCCCCTTTCAGGAAGGTCAATTTTTATTTTAAATCTAACGTACTTTGACTAACACATTGCCTGAAGCTTCAGATATTGTTGAAAGCAGAAGCCTGTGGCCACTTTGCCATCTTCCCCCAAACATTTGACCGACATCTTGTGGATTCTATAGTTTGGAGTTACACAGGTCAGCCAGTGCTGCTGGAGGACACACAAGCCCCCAGCTGGGCCATTTCAGTATCTTCATTCCAGGATTTGATGTCTAGAAGGATGGAGGACTTGGACATCTACATGATCTTTCTGACCATGCAAATAAGAGGCAGGGGCTAGACAAGTGTATTCTCGTTAACTTTTAACGAGTATTGTAAATTTTGTGTCATTGAATCTATCCTCTGTGCCTTAAAGTAACTGTGGCTTTGAGGTTTCAGCATTGACTGGGTTTTTTGTTTTTTGTTTTTGTTTTTGTTTTTGTTTTTTTCAGAGCTGCTGGTCTCAGGATAAGGAAAGTCAAGAGGGTCCAGTAGCAGTTAATGAGGACTAGCAGGTGGGTCCCACCACAGCTCCACCCCAGAGCCAGATAGGGGCGGAAAACGCAAAAGCGGCCTCTCCCCTCACTCCGTCGGGGAATCGAACTCCAATCTCTCTCGTGACAGGCAAGGATACTCACCACTAAACTAACAAAGAAGAACTGAACTGTAGTGGCTTTGATTACCTCTAATAAACTTAAGTACTCTTGTCCACTTTTTTAAAGTCTGTTTTGTATTCTACTAAATTCATTATACTTGGCGAATTTACACCTTAACCTCCCACCTGAGCCGGAACGACCGGGTCTGTCAGGACAGCCTGCTCTTTTGATTGTGATGGTGTCAATATCTGACAGTATTTCTAGTGACTTGCAAGCAGCGAGATCGGGCTACCAAAACAGTTGAACCAATGATTCCACAGAAACCGATAACTGACCAAAGGCTTGGACCCTCTGACTAGGACTAAATTTCCATGAAGAGGAAAGCACTATCAAGACTTGTAACAAGTACAGGCTTCAAGAGGGTTTGGAGAGCAGGGAAACGCGAGGCGTCACAGAGAAACGTGCGGAAGTTCTGCTAAAGGGAAAACGACCAAGGATCTGCTTATTAAGGGATCGGTAATCTTAACGAAAGTGGTAGGTATTCAGTAACTTCTAACCTCCATTTCTGGGAGGTTTCAGGACCGGGAAAGTACCATGCAAGTTCAGGTCGCAACAGGTAAGTGGTTTTAAATTACTTTCTTCCAAACTTTTCCTATTAATTGTCTAAAACCAGGGATCCGTAGTCAGCAGGATTCGAACCTGCGCGGGGAGACCCCAATGGATTTCTAGTCCATCGCCTTAACCACTCGGCCACGACTACACAGCCTTGTTATCCTTTTTGTCACATTATAGACACGAAGGAATGCAAATCAGCATAAATACTATCTAGGTACAAGAAAATTGGTTTTGTGATTGGAACGCAAACTTTCAGGTACAACAAGTTTGGTTAAAAAAAAAAAAAGTCAACCTCCTGCGCCATCTGGATAAGAGCACTGGATGAGAGCCTTGCCGCGCGAGCATGACCATCATCAGCGTTCCAGGCGAACGATACAAACTTCACGGCAGTAAAGAGTGAGCGAGCTCCCGTGGCGCCCGGGAGTGGGCTGTGGTTCGAGCTCTGGTAGTGGAGTCTGCCACTGGAAGTAAATAAACTCTGCTAATTATGAAGTGGAGTGAGATCCTAACTTACGGCCCCTACTCATCCAATGCCTTTCGACAGCCCACCTTCCAATAGTTCTGGACGCTCGTAGGTAGCTGAAGACTGAATGGAAGACTGCCTGACTTTTATGAAATCAGCACTTTGATCAGAGTGAAAGCAGGGCAAAAACAGCTGGTGATTTACATGACTTACATGGTTACAGTGCAAGCGTGTGTACAAACACTAACCAGTAAGGGAATGGTGTGATGCACTCCTATCACAGGTACCACGCAGCTCTTAAAGGATTAGATTCTTACCGTTTTCCATGGAAAATGTGTGTAAACTTTAATACACAAAATAGCAGACATAAACAGTTCTACGAATAACGAATGGAGCCCCAAATTAGTCCATTAAAAATATCCAAATGGACGCTCACCAATCTAACAAAAGAGCAAACTCGAATGTAAGTGAGAGATTAAAATACACATTTTGATTACTTTTGTATTCTTTACATTTGTCATAAAAACAAGCTCTGCATTATTTATGTAATTGGAAAATTAAAAATGGAAAAACAGGCTAAAATATCCCATTGCATACTTATGCATTTAAAAACTGATTGCGTACGAACAAAAAGTTAATACTAATTTATCTGAGGTGTTGGAATCACAGCTCCTCATCATTTTCTTCTTTCAGCTCTTCTCTCTTTCAAATTTTCAAAGTATATGTATTTATTTGTATTTGTATTTAAAGTGTTCCCACACTTCCTTAAGCCTACCAGATGATTGTAATAACTTGTTATCTGTCTGAAGAAATAAGGAGTGGTGTGACATGGATATTGAACCAGTGAAAATAATGCTCCTATCACTTCTCGTCCCTTTGGCTAAGATCAAGTGAAAATAATGCTACTATCTAACTATTCTAAATTTCACATTTTAGAAAATGCCTTGATGACCTCATTTAGCTCTCAGAACAGTTCCATGAGGTGCTGCCACCCACTTTTACCATAAGAAAAATGTTCAGATAAGAGAAGTTTTTATATTCACAGGGCCACTGAGTATTCATATCAAGGCATCTTACTCTGCATCTATTACTCTTTCCTTATAGAGACGGAAAATGACACGTTTAAGAACAGAAAGGCAGAGTTTCCTCAGCATTCAAGGGATAAATCCCACTGGTCACAGCATAGCATCCTTTTAAAACAATTGCTGATTCAATTTGCTGACATTTGTTAAGAATTTTTTACATCTATTTTCATGAGGAACATTGGTTTGTATTTTTTTTTTTTTCCTCTCAAACTGTGATCTGGTGTTTTTTCGCTTTGCTTTTGCTGACGTGGGGCTATTTTATTTATTTTTTACAGTAGCTTATTTTATTGAGGTAAAATATATATGTATAATTCACCTTCTTTACCATTTTTAAGTGTACAGTTCAGTGGAAATAAATACATTTATGTTCTTGGTTTCCCTTCATCTTCCCCCCTCCAAGTTTTGATATCAACTAATACTCACTTCATAAAATGAGTAGGAAAGTGTTCTCTACTTTTCCAGTTTCTGTAAAAGTTTATGTAGACGTGATATTATTTCCTCTTAATGTACCAAGGAAGCCATCTAGTCTTGGAAATGCAGAGACGGGCTTTCGCCATGTTGGCCAGGCTGGTCTCGAACTGGCCTCAAGCTATCCACCAACCTCGATCTCCCAAAGTGCTGAGATTACAGGCATGAGCCACCGTACCCAGCCCTACTTTTCCAAGTGAGACATATTTGTGAACACAGAGATGAGAGAGACCTGGTGAAGATAAATATTTGTTTTCTCCACGGGCGCAGTTACGTGAAGAAAATCCGAGGCAGGGGGTTCGAAGACAGGATAAGACGCAGCAGCACCAAAGCTTGCGTTTTGCTATTAGAAAATATTGCTTCTTTTTAGACAAATAAGTAGTGTTGGGATCACTGGCAGGATGGAAACCCAGTGGCGGCAGAGGTTTGAATGAGCGAGGGATGAGGACAAGTCCAGAAGTTTGTTCCCTTGTGGTAGGAAATGCGTGGTAAGGATTTCCTTGTTAGCTAATTGCACGTTGTCAAACGGAAAGGTGGGTTGAGCTAGCTCACTTGGAGGAAAAAGGGATCCGTAGTCGGCAGGATTCGAACCTGCGCGGGGAGACCCCAATGGATTTCTAGTCCATCGCCTTAACCACTCGGCCACGACTACAGCTGTAAAGCCTTCGACCTTGACATATTGGTGGAATCACGTGTTAGGGGGTGTGTGCAAACTTCTGTCTTTGCTGAGTTTGCTGGAAACGCTCAGGTGAAATGAGAATTCGAGGAAAAGAAGTCAGGATATTCTCAGTAACGGAGAGCTCTGCAATTAGAGAGAGTCCTCATCGCACAAGCATTAACATTTCCAGGAAATATCCAGGCAGTTGAGTAACCCCCAGCGAGCTCCTGCCGGCTCCGGGCCGGCCAGGTTTCTGCAGTCGCCGCAGCGGGAACCAACCCCAGCCGGTTTCCACGCGGAGTCTTGGCCAACTTTCCTCTAATCCGGGGTGTTCGGACTTTTCGGAGCCCTAGGCTCGGTGAATGACGGTGTTTGTAGGGGATTCCAGGCACGGAATCGCTTCCCCTGACTTGTGTCGTAGATGAAAGGAGCGAAAAATTATGTGGAAAAGTCTCCTCTGTGTCCCTTCGTTGTGACACTGTTAAGCCTTTTAGGCTCAGAATTTGGTTTGAGTTTCGGCTGACGCAGGGGCATCACACGTTGCTCTAAATTTAATCCAGTCAGCGGGTTTTCTTTTTCTCCCTCTTACATTTCGACCTTAGTATCTCAATAACAGTGTTTTCCTAAGACCTGAGAGTGATTTTGTCTACCCTGCTGAGAGAGTTTTAATCTAATTTTCTAAAGAAGAAAGAGAAGAAGAGGAAGAGGAGAAAAGGGAGGTGGGCCGAGGAGGAGACGAGAATGACAACAGAGGGGTCTACTGTGACATCTGAACTAATGAGGGACAGGGTCAAGAGAAGAGTGAAGGCAGGGGGAGGGGGAGCGAAGAAGTACTGCTTGTCTATGGAAATAGTAACAACATAATCTCTAAGAAGTCCTAAGGTTTAACGAAAGGGAGTCTTTTCTGAGGGGACTATTAAGCTGAGTTTGGAGGAAGAGAACCAGATTCCATATTGAACTGGGCAGTCTGTTATTTACACTTTCTTGTTAAAATGAGTATCGGTCACATAAACCTCCTTTAAAAATCATGTCAAGTTATGAAATGACTAAATACAAATTTAAAGGAAAACATAAGTTGTGACAGAAGTGTTTCCATAGTCATATCACATCCCTTTTATTTGGTCTACACATTTTAACAAGCATATAACATCTTAATCAAATTCCTTCAGAACTCTAGTTTGAAGGGAGTTAAATCCTTAAGAAATAACAGACTTCTCAAGCTTAAAAAAATCAGCAAAAAAGGAAATTTGCTGTCATTAATATTAATATGCACTGAATTTATCGAATCAGCTCTTGTTTTACTTAGAATAAAATGAACAGAGATTTGTGATGGCTTCAATCTTTTTATTAAATTTTTCTCCTCATTCATATACATGGAACGAAGCACGGCAGAACAGATTCAGGTAAAACAAATGAATCAGAGTTCACTTGTAGGAAACAAAACTATTCTAGAAATTTTAGTCCCAGACTAAAAACAGTCCAAAGTCCGTCATCAATAGAAAACATAACTAGCTGTGTTTCATACAAAGGAATACTAGAGCAATAAGGATAAAGAACTTTCAATTACACACAAATTGGAAGAATCTCACAAATATTGAAGTGATGCCATACACAAAGGCATACATGCTTTTGTTTATATATACTGTAGCTCAAAACAAGCTCAACAAATCTGTGGTGTTAGAAATCAGGAATCAGTGAGGAAGTTAGAATCAGTGAGGAAGGTGATTGTCACAGTGAGAAAGGCCGTGAAGAGACTTGATAGAGATCCTGGGAACGGCTGTATTTCTCAGTCTGAGTTCTGGGTTCATAGGTGTGTTCACATTGTGAATACTTATTGAGCTGTATAACTATGATTTATATACGTTTCTGCATCAATACTGTGTTATATTATATGTCAATTAAAAGTTTACTTAGGCAAGCTGTGGTGGCTCATGTATGTAATCGCAGCACTTTGGGAGGCCAAGGTGGGAAGATCACTTGAGGCCAGGAGTCCTAGACCAACCTGGGCAAGAGCCTGGGCAACAGAGCAATATCCCTATCCCTACAAAAATTAAATAAATTAAATTTATTTATTTGTTTTATTTTATCTGAGATGGGGGTCTTGCTCTGTTGCCCAGGCTGGAGTGTACTAGTGTCCCTGCCTCCTGGGTTCAAAGGATTCTTCTGCCTCAGCCCCATGAGTAACTGGGATTACAGGCATGTGCCACCATGCCCAGTTAATTTTTGTATTTTTAGTAGAGGCGAGGTTTCGCCACGTTGGCCAGGCTGATCTCAGATTCCTGACCTCTGGTGATCCACCCACCTCAGCCTCCCAAAGTGCTTGGATTATAGGTGTGAGCCTGGCTAAATAATATATTTTTTAAAAAGTACCTTAGAATCAAAACCTCTCAAGCTATTTTAAATAAAAGGGGGTTAATAAAGAATATAGAGGCTTACAAAATTTTTAGAAGAGAGGGATGGAGAAAGGTATCGGTTCTAATTCAATTCTGCAGGAATTGTTGCCAAAATAACTTCAAAGAAATAGTCTCCATCGAGGGTTGTGGTGTTCCCACAATCAAGAAAGTAGGAAATCAAGACGCTTCCACTAGAATTATTAATTTCAGGCAACTGTAGGCCAGCAGTCAGGAGGTTCTGCAACACTGGTGTTCCCTACAGGGCAGGAGTTCTCAAAATGTGGCATGACACCTAATTTATCACGATAGAAAGCAAGTCTGTCAGTGATTTGTGCCCAGGTCTTAATTTATAAAGATGATGGAGTGAAGACACAGAGAGGCCAATGCCATTGAAAGGAAATCATAATGTTATTCACAGTCTCCCTAGAAACGAGAGGCATAGCACGCCATGCCGGGCCACAGTGGGAAGTGCCGGCGTCACCCAGGAGGCGGAATGGATCGCAAGGGAAGGCGTAAATTAGTCTTTCATGGGGTTTCCATGGGAAAGACAGGGCAGATCAGGGTGAACAGTTTAGAATTAGCTAGTCTGAATCATTCTGGCAGGCTTTGGGTATAGAAGCTGTCCCTGGTTGTCTGATATTTGGCCCTTGGCTGATTTAGCACAGGGGAAATATTGGCTTAGTGTGTGAGAGTTAGATAAAAAGGTCATTCATAGTATGGGCTCTGGATAGCAGGAGGTGTAAATAACTCTGGCTATAGTTTGGCCCCTCTGATCAATGGATGCCAAACAGACAAATACAGACTCCAAGAAAATACAGAGCTGTCAAAAGCAATTTACATTTCTAAACAAGTTCTCAAATTCTGCTGCTGCTGGTCTGGGAACCATATTTTCAGAATCACATATTGTGGAGCACAGCATGCCTCCCAGGTGTGAACAAACAAACTGCTGCTCCTTACATTGAGTTCCTCTGCAGAAAATCCCAAGGAGTCCATGACAATGTGTGTGAGCACAAAACAAAAGAAACAGAAGGCTCCTTATTTCCATATTTGAAAATCCTGAGGCAAAGGGTAAATAACACGCAGAACCCTAACTGCAAGAGTTGGAAATGTTCTTTCTAGCCTCTAGTCTAGGACGGCTCACTTGAAGAAGATGGAAATGAATGGTTACTGCCAATCTGTACATACCCTGCCAATCTGTACATACCCTGTACAGATGTTGAAGCTGAAATATTCTGCCAAAACAGAGGGCCTTCCCAGAGGATTAAAAAATAGTAAGTTAGTATTGCACTGAGGGGGAGCTTTCACTGTCCATGAAAGAGGACCCCAGTGTTAAGAGACCAGTGTATTAGTTCATTTTCATGTAGCTGGTAAAGACACACCTGAGACTGGGTAATTTATAAAGAAAAAGAGATTCAGTGAACTCACAGTTTCACGTGGCTAGGGAGGTCTCACAATCATGGTGGAAGGTGAAAGGCACGTCATACATGGCAGCAGACAAGAGAGAATGAAAAACCAAGTGTAAGGGTTTCCCCTTATAAAAGCATCAGATCTTGTGACACTTATTCACTACCACGAGGACAGTATGGTGGAAACCGCCCCCATGATTCAGTTTTCTCCCAAGGGGCCCCTCCCACAATACGTGGGAATTATGGGAGCTGCAATTCAAGATGAGATTTGGGTGGGGACACAGCCAAACTGTTACCAGTAGAGGGTCTTGACTGCAAGTTGTCCAGGTTCTTAGTGTTTTGTTTTGAACAAAGAATTGGACAAAATGCACAGCAAAGCAAGTTAAGAATGAAGTAACAAAATAACAAAAATAGGGATTTACTGAAAATGAAAGTACACTCCATAGTGTGGGAGCAGCCCCAATGGCAGCTCAAGGGCCCAGATACAGAACCTTCTGGGGTCCAAACACCTGCTAGAAGTTTCCCATTGGCCACTTCGTGCTCACCTCATGTTAATGAAGTGCTGGCCTGCAATCGGTCTGACTGGTTGCAGAAAGCAACCAAGTGGAGTTACAAAGGTCATACTCCTGTGCAAACATCTGATCCGTTGCAACCAATCAGAGGCTAAGGTGAAATTACAAAGTTGCACTTCTATGTAAACAAAAACTGGCCTGCAATCAGTCTGACTGGTTGCAGGGGGTTTGCAAAGGGAGTTAGCCCTGGTCCTTTTGTTGCTTAGGCATGGAGGGTTAGGGTTTTCCTTTCAGTTTTGTTCTAGGAGGTCTGTGTGAAAGGGCCTAGGTTCCCTGCCTCCAGACCCTATTCTCCTGACACAAAGCCATATCAACCAGCTTATCAACCGTTTCCCCGGGAGACTCTACCCAGACTCCACCATTTGTTTTATGGCCTGTAGTCTTTTTTTCCTTAATTGATTTTAAGGAATTCTTAATATAGTCTAGATGTATTAGTCAGGGTTCTCTTAGAGGGACAGAACTAATAGGATATATACAAATATAAAGGAAGGTTTATTAAGTATTAACTTACATGATCACAAGGTCCCACAATAGGCTGTCCGCAAGCTGAGGAGCAAGGAGAGCCAGTCCCAAAACTGAAAGACCAGGAGTCTGATGTCAGAGGGTAGGAAGCATCCAGCATGGGAGAAAGATGTAGGCTGAGAGGCTAGTCCCATCCAGTCCCTTCAAGTTTTTCTGCCTGCTTTATATTCGCTGGTGGCTGATTAGATGGTGCCCATCCAATTAAGGGTGGGTCTGCCTTCCCCAGCCAACTGACTCAAATGTTGATCTCCTTTCCAACACCCTTACAGACACACCCAGGATCAATATTGCATCCTTCAATCCAATCAAGTTGACGCTCAGTATTAACCATCACACTAGACGTGAGTTCATCATCATAAATATGTATCACAAATATCTTCTATTCTGCACTTTGCATTTTTACATTGTTGATGGTGTCTTTGGATGATTGCAGTTGTGAAGTCTAAAATAAAATAAATATAAAATATTTACAGTTATTGCTTTTTGTGCTTATTAAACAGGAAGTATTTGCCAACCCAAAGTTCATGAAGATCGTTTATTGTTTTCCTTTATAACTTTTATTGTTTAAACTTGAACATCTGAATCTCTAATCCATCCTGAATTTGTTTAGGGAATAGTTTAAGGAAAACGTCAGTGCTCACATTGTCTTCCTTTGTATATCCAGTTGATTCAGCAACACCTTTGGAAAAATCTATCTCTTTCCCTTAGTGAATTGCATCGTACGTGGCTTTACATAGGCAGATCCATTTTGTTTCACTGGTCTCTTTATCTTTATGTCAGTAACACTTTCTCAATCGGTGTATCTTCAGAATAAAATAAATCTTGTTATGTGGTAGTCAAAGTCCTTCGGATTTCCTCTTCCTCTGCAAGACTTCCTTTCCACTTGGACATGCATTTTAGAAACAACTTGTCAATTCTACCAAAATTTCTATTTCAATGTTTTATTTCAATTACATTGAATCTGAGTCTTTCAATCGATGAATGTTATATCCCTTCATTTATTTTGATATTTTAAAAAATCTGTGCACAGTGATTTGTAGCTATCAATGTACTACTCTTACATATTTTATTACATTTATTATTGTATTTATTGTTAGATTATTGATAGTTTTCCTGATATTGTAAATGACATTTTAAAAACTCATTGTTTTTTCAAAATATATATAAATATAACATCTATTTGAATATTGGTTTGCATACCCAGCAAACTTATTTTCACTTAATGATTCTAATAATTTGCAGATTTTAGAGATTTTTTTCAAGTACATAATTACATTATCTGCAAATGGTGGCAGTTCTATATCTTCATTTTCAATCTTAATATCTTTTAACACTTTGTCTTATTTAATGGCCTAAGATCCCCAATACAATGCTGAATAGCAGTGGTGATAGTGGTCACGCTTATGTTGATCCCAATATCTGTGAAAAGTGTTAAATATTTACTATAAATAGGATATTAAATTTAGGATTTGGGGCCGGGTGCAGTGGCTCACACCTGTTTGGGAGGCTGTGGTGGGCGGATCACGAGGTCAGGAGATCAAAACCATCCTGGCCAGCATAGTGAAACCCCGTCTCTACTAAAAATACAAAAATTAGCTAGGCGTCATGGCATGCATCTGTAATCCCAGCTACTTGGGAGGCTGAGGCAGGAGAATCCCTTGAACCAGGGAGGCGGAGGTTGCAGTGAGCCGAGGTTGCACCACTGCACTCCAGCCTGGGAAACTGAGCATGACTCCGTCTCAAAAAAAAAAAAAAAAAGTAGGATTTTGTATATGTGTATTATGGGATTAAGAAATTTCCTTTTTATACTTAGATTGTTTTTTTCTTTTTTTTAACCAATGTACTGTTGAATTTTATCAAATAATACTTTTACTGAATCTACTGATATGATCATTTGGTTTTTACTTTTATACTTTGTAATAAATTTAAAGTGATTGCTTTTTTGATATTAAAAAATTTCATGTACTGAAACACACATTACAGCTCAACATTTGACTGTTCTTTCTGCATATTACTGGGTCTGATTCCTCTTACTGTGTTTAGTGGTTTTATACCTAGAATGTTTAACACAAACATTGACTTGTAATTTCTTCTGTAATAATTCCTTGTCAGGTATGAAGATTATGCTAGCCTTATAAAATGAATTGTGAAGAGTTTTCATTTTTTCTATTTTCCAAAAGAGTATGTATATTAATATATACATATAATTAATGTATATTAATTCTTCCTTAACGCTTTAGGATTTCAGCAATGAAGCCAGTTTTGCATACTGTTTGCCTGCTTTGTCCAAAGGTGTTACAGGCTTAATCGTGTCCCCTCAAAATTTACATGTTGAAGTCCTAACCCCCAGTACCTTAGAATGTGACTGTATGTGGAGACGGAACCTTTAAAGAAGTGATTGAGTTTAAATGAGGCCATTAAGGTGGGCCCTAACCTATTCTGGTGGTGAAAAATAAAGATGATTTAAGTCTAACAAAAGTTGAGACAGTATCTTGTTCA
>CAUYQU010006402.1:0-13507 GCA_963574635.1 Cheracebus regulus
ACTAGGAGAGAGCCATGGAACAGATTCTCCCTTACAGCCCTCAGAATGAACTAACCCTGTGGACATGTTGATCTTGGACTTCCAACCTCCAGAACGGTAAGACAACAGATCTGTTTGCAAATCACCCAGTTTGGGCCAGACGCAGTGGCTCACACCTGTAATCCCAGCAGTTTGGGAGGCTAAGGCAGGCAGATCACGAGGTCAAGAGATTGAGATCGTCCTGGCTAACATGGTGTAACCCTGTCTCTACTAAAAATACAAAAAAAAAATAGCTGGGCATGGTGGCACATGCCTGTAGTCCCAGCTACTTGGGAGGCTGAGACAGGAGAATCACTTGAACCCAGGAAGTGGAGGTTACAGTGAGCAGAGATAGCGCCAATGTACTCCAGCCTGGTGACTAAGCAAGACTCCGTCTCAAAAAAAAAGAAAATCACCCAGTTTGTGGTACTTTGTTAAGAAAGCCCTAGGAAACCAATACAAAACAAGTTCCAAATGTTCAAGTGTATGGATTGTGGGCCTGTGAGTTGGGCCACCCAACATTCATTCACTCTCCTTCTGAAAACCATCCTCCCATTTCCCTCTGGAGCCCACCTCTCCCTACTTCCCTCCTTACCCATTCTCAGTCTATGTTATCCTAGGGCAACACCTGGATTCCAAGAGTGTATCATGTAACTCAGGAATAAGCTACAATGACATGACCAGACATTGCTATGGGACCAACACAACACAATGGGGTTTTCATGGTTAGTGCTGGAACAGAGTCTTGCTCTTCTCTGCCAGCCAAGATCCTGGATGCATATCCTTGAACTGCTGCCTCTATGTTCAACATGGGAATGGCACCAAGGCAGCAGAAGGGAACGCAAATAGAAAGGAGAGAAGCAGACCTCAGAACATTGTTTGAGCACTGAATCCTGCCACACCTTAAACCAGATTTCCCACTGGACTTTACTTAAGTAACCATCTGTACAATTGAATTTTATGCCTGAGTAGAAATAATTTTATGAATATAGAAAATTACAAACTAACAAACGGAAAAAGTAGATTGTAAAACAATATAATATCCCATTTCATAACATATCCATAACTATGTATACTGATACAGATATACAGATATAGAGTTTTTATGCCAGGGAAGAAACAGGGTCTTGCTCTGTCACCCAGGCTGGAGTGCAGTGGTGTGATCACAGCTCACTGCAGCCTTGACCTCCCAGACTCAAGCAGTCCTCCCACCTTAACCTTCTGAATAGCTGGGTTCATAGACACACACCGTCACATTCAGCAAATTGTTTTTCCTTTGGTAGAAATAGGGTCTCCCTAGGTTGCTCAATCTTGGTCTCAAACTCCTGGGCTCAAGCAATGCTCCTGCCTCAGCCTCCCAAAGTATTGGGATTACAGGCACAAGCCATCACACCAGCCTAAATACCTTTTTAGAATAAAAGGAAGGTGATCAACAAAATTTTAACAGTGCGTATCTTGAGGTGGCAGAACTTGAGTTGATATTAATTTTGCCATTTTTTAAGATTGCTTTTTATTAAAAAGAAACTCAAAGTACTAATAATTTCTCTGACCCTTACTTCTGAAGGCAGAGCAAAGGAACTTGTTTTGTACTCCAGATCTGAACACTACAAGTAATACTAGCCCTCTAGTATTCAATTTGATCATTGGTTGATGACCTGACCACTTACTGAAAGAGGAGCAACATCTCTTTTGATAAACTCCCAGATGAGAGGAGTAAAAAAAAAATAATAGAAAGCCCTGTAGGAGATCAAACAAAATTATAGCTTTAGAGAAGAGTTTTAACCTTTTCAAACATTTCAATTTGTTCTCATAAAATTGATAGTTACAGGAACAGTGATGAGTGAGGCTCTCATAAATCGTTATAACATGGCCGTATTTTTTGTAGAGTTAACTAAAAGATAGGCTTGAGGTTGCACCCTAGAAAGGAATGGGAGAGGACAAGCCAACTTTCAAGATTGTAGAGTCTGCCAAAACAATGTACTGTAAATTAAGGGTGGGAGAATGCATTTGGCTCAGTTCTGCATCTACTCACCCTTTGTATTCGATGAAAACTGAACTCAGACCTTTTGATATCTGAGTTCCATTTACTCTTGGCAAAGTTCAATTCTCTGGCTCACATTTTTAAAAAGCCCTTTAAGAGGCCCAGAGGGTTTCTTGAACATCAAATGGTTCTTGCACAAACAACATATTGATGAGCTAAGTGCAAATGAATCAGAAACATACAGAGTAAGTGTTCTTTGAAACACACAGACCCTCCCATGCTATGAGGGAAAGACTCGGGGAAGCTCTGCGGCAGTCTCTTCCTTTAAGGAGTATTCCTTTTTACTATAATTTATCCCCTCCTCAAGAAGCCTTTGGGGAACCTTTGCAAAATGTGGGAAAGGGAAGAGAGTATATCCAGCTGTTCACGACACTGACTTTTCACAATCCCTTCCAGACTATGCCTTCAAAACTGGGCTTTGGAGAGAGGCAGCATGGCCTAGAGGTCGTCAAGAGACAAGTTCTGACTCTGTTTCTGCCACTAAATAAGTGTATGACCTTAGAACTGGCAGAGCACCTTTTTCTCTGGTTTCTTAAGGTGTGTTGACAAATGCCTTCCAGTCTGACTATGCAGTAATCAAATCCAATATGTTTTATTTGGCCCTGAGTATATCTTTTTCTTTTTCTTTTTTTTTATCGAGACAGTGTCTCACTCTGTCTTCCAGGCTAGCACACAGTGGCGAGATTTCGGCTTACGACAACCTCCACCTCCCAGGTTCAAGCCATCCTCTTGCCTCAGCCTCCCGAGTAGCTGGGACTACAGGTGTGTGCCACCACACCCAGCTAATTTTTACATTTTTTAGTAGCGACGGGGTTGCCAGCCAGGCTGATTTCCAACTCCCGGCTTCAGGTGATCCACCCACCTCAGCCTGCCAGAGTGCTGGGATTACACTGTGCTCAGCACTATATTGTTTTTTTAATAAGAGCTTTATTGGAATATAATTCATGTGCCATACACTGCGCCAATTTAAAGTGTGCAATTCAATGACTTTTAGTATATTCGTAGAACTGTGCAAGCATCACCACAATTTTAGAACATTTCATCACCCCAAAAAGAAACTCATACTCTATAGCAGTCACTCCCCATTTACCCTTATCCTCTCCACCCTAGGCAGCTACTAATGTACGTTCTGTCTCTATAGATTTGCCTCTTCTGGACATTTCATAAAAATGGTATCATTTAATATCTGGTCTTTTGTGACTGATCTCTTTCATTTAGCATAGCATTTTCAAGATGTATCCATGTTGTAGGATGTTTCAGTACTTGATTCCTTTTTAGACCAAATATGCCAATTAAAATTTCATCATACAGATTATTACTTTGTTTATCCATTCATCAGTTGATGGACATTTGGGTTGCTTCCACTTTTGGCTATTGTGAAGAATGTTCCTATGACCATTCATGAGCAAGTTTTTGTGCGGGCATATGTTTTCATTTATCTTGAGTATATCAGAGAAAATACTGAGTCATGTGGTCACTTTATGTTTAACTCTTGGTGGAAAACTTTTGTACTGTTTTCCGAAGTGGCTACACCGTTTTACATTCCTAGCAGCACTGCATGGGGGTTCCAACTTCACATCCTCATCCATACTTGTTATCTTTTTCTCAATTCTAGCCATCCTAGTGGATATGAAGTATTCAAGTCGTACTGTGGTTTCAGATTCCATTTTCCTGATTCTAATGATGTTGAGCCTCTTTTCATGTGTTTATTCCCTATTTATGTGTCTTTGTTGGAGAAATGTCTAGTCAGATCCCTTTCCCATTTTAAATTGGGTTATTTGGTCTTTTTGATTATTGAGTTGTAAGCATTCTTTATATATTCTAGATGCAAGTTGCTTATCAAGTATATAATATGCAAATATTTTCTCCTAATCTATGGGCTATTACATTTCTTTTAAAATTCTAATTAGAAGGAAACATTTAAAGAGAAAGATTTTGCTATTTAAAAATCTGTGTCTTTGATCTCTTTTGAAAAATCAGTAGGTTGGTTTGGCAATACTGGTCTTTCCTTCTATACAGTAACAAGCAGCATAAACCGCGCTGAGACTGGCCCCATGAAATGGGACAGAGAGCCCTCCATTTCACCACGTATGCTGTTCTACTTTACCTGCCAGACCACCGTTGATATCCAAATTTGTGACTCTTCCTCCTGGAGAATCTGACAAAGCACGGCCTGGATTTCAACTTCCTGGAATTGCCCTTGCAATTAAGTTAATGTAACTACTTCTTATTGGAATGGTTTCACCTTTGTCAGTTAAACAAGAATCCCCCAAACTTAAGACCAACTAGAAAGCCCTCCACTTTTCTTGTTTTGCAATGTGGATTTTGCAAGGCATAGGGCAACTTACTTGGGCTTGGCAGAGCCCCCAGAATTTTGGCAGACTGGTGTGTACTGATGTCATGAGTGTCCCTTGCCATAAAGCATCCTCATTACTAACTCAAATCTGCCAAACTCAAACAAATGGAGCTGAAAAACAGAGTAACAGGCTGCCTGAGCTTCAAAACAGTGCATAAAAATATTCAGAAAAACAATTAGTGCCTAGGACCATATCCAAGAATGAAAATCACTATTTATTATTGTTAATCATCCCTTTCCCTGATCACAATTTGCCTGCTAAAAGCAGCCCCTTCTCAAAATACAATGAGTAGTTCTAAAAGACGAGTTAGTAACATAACCTAATCATATATATTCTTTTCCCTAGTTTCTCATTAACCTTAGTTTAACTTTTTATTCATCTACTCCTTCATTTTAGTAACTTTTACCCTCACTTTTTCTTTTTAAACAGCTTTATTGAAATATAGTTCACATTACCATACAATTTGCCTCTTTAAAGTGTCCAATTTATGTCTTTTATTATATTCATAGAGTTTTGCAACCATTCCCACAGGCAACTTTAGGACTCTGTGTGTGTGTGTGTGTGTGTGTGTGTGTGTGTGTGTGTGTGTGTGTAACAGAGTCTCACTCTATTGCCCAGGCTAGAGTGCAGTGACACAATCTCAGCTCACTGCAACCTGTGCCTCCCGGGTTCAAGCAAGTCTCCTGCCTCAGCCTCCTAAGTAGCTGGGATTATAGGCATGCGCCACCACGCCTGGCTAATTTTTGTATTTTTAGTAGAGACAGGGTTTCACCATGTTGGCCAGGCTGGTCTCGAACTCCTGACCTCAGGTGATCCACCTGCCTCGGCCTCCCAAAGTGCTGGGATTACTGGTGTGAGCCACTGTGCCCGGCCAGTTTTAGGTCATTTTTATCACCCAAAAAGAAGAAATCTTGTACCCTTTAGCATCACTTTTCATTCCTCCCATCCTCCCCAGCCACAGACCATCACTCATCTGCTTTCCTATCTCTATAGAGTTGCCTCTTCGTAGCATTTCAAATAAATGAAATCCTACAAACATCTTCCTCTGTGACTGGCCTCTTTCACTTACCATAGTGTTCTCAAGATTCATCTGTAATCTAGCATTCATCAGTACTTCATTCCTTGTATTGCAGAATAATATTCCACTGTATGAATGTACCACATTTTACCTACCCATTCAAATGGACTTTGAGGTTGTTTCTACTTCTTGGCTGTTATGAATAATGATGCTAGGAACGTTTGTGCATAAGTTTTTTTGTAGGTAGATTTCATTTTTCTTGGATATATACTCAGGATGGAATTTCTGAGTCATATCATAACTCTATGCTTAATATTTTGAAGAACTGACAAACTGTTTTTTTAAAGTGACAGCACCATTCCCACCTGCAATTTCTATTCTTGCTATTCTTTATTAATATATTTGTTTTCTTTTTTCCATTAACTGTCCCCAGATTTCAAGAAATTCCTAATTGCTTTTGCCACTGGGGGAGGTAGAGTGGCATTTAATTTTAGACTGAACCCTTATTTAGACTCTTCTTCTGAAATTCACTGGAAAAATCACTTCAAGGGTCCCTTCACTCTTGTAAATCAGATTTGTTACCACAGTGCTACTTAAGCCAAAATCTCTAAGTATCTAGCCTAGTATTTTAGATACAAACAAAATAAAGTAAATCAATCATTTAAATTAAAGGCATAGACATGGAATTTTGAAACCAGAAGAAACCCTAAGGATTCCTTCACCAATGCCTTCATTTTATGATAAAGAAGCTCAAAGCAAACTGAGATTCATGTGGGCAAGGCCACACAGCTGCTTACTAGAGAACAAGACTGAAACCTAGGTCTTCTGAGTCCCCTCTATTCCCCTTATCAGTTCACCCTGTAGTCTCTCAGCCATCTGTGCTTAGCAAACACTGGGGCAATTATAATTCCAAGAGCAAGGGCTGCATTCTTACATACAACGAAGTAGAGAATTAGGTGACTCCGGGTACCATGGGCTGATTCTGGCCCACAGATGTATTTAGCTTATCCTACAAGGTATTTTAAGACTTTTTAGAAAATAGTTGCCAACTCATAAAAATGAAGAGATTTCACACACTCACCCCCACCCCAAAAAAAATCTGTTAGCATTGGACTTGTGGTTCCTGCTTAAATTTTGCAACCAACAGGCTAGAGTTGAATAATACCTCCCAGTACCTATCCAGTTGGCCTCTCTTATCGTGTTACCTGCCTAGTTCCTGAAAGTATTTTAATTTGGAACCTTTATTCCAGATAATTGAGACATATATGAGGCGTGTATGTATTTGATGTCTGTATCAGTATCCCCACCCCACATGGCCCCAGTTAAAGAGAGTGGAAAAGAGATAGACACCAGACAGACAGATACTGGTGGGCAAGTGAGATCTTTGCAGGCTTGTGGGGCTTGTCAGGGGAGCAGCAGAGTGAACAGGAGGCTGTGGGGCCTCCCTTTGGCCTAAGTTCACAAAAGAAGCAGCAGATGCAGCAAAGCCTCTGCAGATTTCCAAAAAAAATAAATAAAGACAGCATGTTGCATCAGAGCACATGTCTCCCCAAACGGTAGGTGTGGGAACAGCATGCAGACTTGTGAACTGAAGGCCTTCTCTTTCCGAAGTGCGAGGAGCTGGGCCTTGCTTGTTTCCATGAATTGTCATTGAATTCACACTGCTGTGCAGCGCACCAGCTCTCCTAGTCAATTGCTAACTGCTAGTGTGCACCACGGTAACCTGCAGGTCTAGGTGGATCTTAGGCCAACAGATCCTGTGGAGCAAAACACTCTGCATGCTGAAGTCCTCTGTCAGCCGTTATGCCTGGACTCATTCATGTGTTGGTTGTGAAAAGCATACTGCACATTTTTTGGCTCTTCACAAGCTCTTAGTCCTTAGAGGTGACCAAAGCTTAATCTGCAATTGGGTCACAGACACTGAAAGGAGTTTCACCTTACCACAGGTGTTTAACACCACAAGCCGTGGTGTCATATGGATCAAGGCTTGAATGCCTGTTCTGCACTTTACTAGCTGTTAAGATCTTGAGCAACTGACATTTTCCTCTCTAAGCCTCATCTGTAAAGTGGGAAAAGGATACCTGATTCTGAAGGCTTTTCTGAAGACTCAAAGAAAGAACACAAGAAAAGTACTTTCCACTGTCTGAAGCACAGAAAGAACATGATAAACGTCAGCTCTATTATTACTGGAGGGCTCCCATGGTGCATTTTAAAAATCTGATATCTACACATCTTCATAAAACCATAGACTGTCAAAACTGGAAGAGTCTTTGGAGACCATCTAGTTCACTAAACTTATGAGGAAAGCAGTTTCCTCCTCCACAAGAGGAGGTGGTGGCCCTGGCCAGCATGCGGTCCCATCAGTCTAGAGTTTTGTCAATGCCCTTATTGTGTAAAGGAAGGCACACCTGCAGACACCACAGTAGATGTGCCCATGGGGTAGGCCTTACTGTTATGCTAAAGAGTCACCTTTCCTGCAGTCCTGGCTCACGCCTCAATAGTCAGAGCTTAAGAGGCCCCTGGGTGAGGCTCAGAGACAAATGAGCTCAGAACACATGTGGGAGGGCACAACTTACATCCTTTCCCTCTTTGCCAGAGATGCCCGAGTGTGTGAGCAGCGGGATGGACAACTCTGAGCTGGAGTTCAGCACAGCTGTGAAAACAACCTGTTCCCATGGCTTCCCCCAGCTCTTTGGCACAAAGAGACCTTCCAGCAGCTTCAAACAAAGGAGGGGCTGCTCTTAAATGGAAAGAGAGCAAAACAAAAAGCTGCGATTGTATGACCTCGTCACCAACCCAGGTCTTCCTTCCTTCCTTTGAAGTTAGCGGGGATTGGAATCATGTGGGAGTAAAGTAAAGAAGAAAAAAGTGATAGATTATAAATCTCACGTTATACACCACAATCACCAGTTTCCAGGGCCCTTCAACTGCAAATAGGCTCAAAATATAGAAACAACCCCTGTCTGTTGACAGATTAATAGATGAAGAAATTGCATAAGGGAATATTATTCAGTCTTAAAAAAAAGAAGGAGATCGTGCTATTGGTATCAACATGGGTGGACCTGCAAGGCCTTATGCTAAGTAAAATAAGCCAGATACAGAAAGAAAAAATACCGCATTATATCTCATTTTATTTGTGGAATCTAGAAAAAAAGAAAAAGTCAAATACATAGAAACAGAATTAAATGATGGTTATGGCAGGGGGCAGGAAATGGGGATATTTAGGGCAAAGGGTACACAGTTTCATATATGTAGGATAAATACATTTAGAGATTAATGTACAACATGAGGACTATAATTATAACATTGTATTGTATACTGGAAATTCCCTAAAAGAATGTAATTTAGGTGCTCTTGCCACACACAAAAAGGGTAACTATGTGAGATTTTCACTATGTATATCAGAACATCATGTTGTACACCTTAAATAAACTAGCAAAGAAAACTGCAGGCTGGGCTCGGTGGCTCACGCCTGTAATCCCAGCACTCTGGGAGGCCAAGGAGGGTGGATCACAAGATTAAGAGATCGAGACCATCCTGACCAACATAGTGAAACCCTGTCTCTACTAAAAATACAAAAATTAGCTGGGCGTGGTGGCGCATGCCTGTAGTCCCAGCTACTCGGGAGACTGAGGCAGGGGAATTGCTTGAACCCGGGAGGCAGAGGTTGCAGTGAGCTGAGATCGCGCCATTGCACTCCAGCCTGGCACCTGGCAACAGAGCGAGACTCTGTCTCAAAGAAAAAGAAAAGAAAACTGCAAACAGACTTTCAAAGGCTAAAAACTTTAAGCTGCTGAGCTGGGCAAGGCTCTGCCCAACCCTCTCCTTCCTCCATGCACCTTCTCTGGGCTCCCGTCTCACCTTCCTGTGTGCCTCCAGACTGTTGCACATCCTGCTCCACATTCTGAGGATATTGTATATCTTCAGAATGAGCCCCTCTACACACCACCTCTGCCCCAATCCATTCCTCACTTGCATATCTTTCACTCTTCGGGGAACAGGTAGAATGTCATCTATAAGGAAGCCCTCCCTGCCCTCCTGGCCTTGCAAGTGTCATCTGTGCCAGCATCCCACAACTGCAAGCTCCATGATGGCAGCGGCTGTCCCAGTCTTATTCCCACGCTACATTCTTGGGGGCTTAGTACAATTCCCCGTGCATGGGAGATGCTGACTTTCATTTAATACAACAATGAATGTGTAGATCGCACATGCAGCCCACAATACTCAGGACTTTTTCCTTCTCCAAGTAGCTCAGATTCCCCAAGTCTAGGTGTACCAACTTAGAGAAAGAACCATCTCTTTGCAAAACTCAACTGACTGAGAAGAGCAGTAAATGAAGTACATGAGAAAGACAGGATTAGACAATAATTATTAAGCACCTATTATGTTCCAGGCACTATACTGAGTGGCACCACAAGGGAGTCAAAGATGACTGAGCCCTGCCCCTTTGTGACAGCAGAACATTTGGTGAATGCAAACTTGGGGGCTGTTTTGTTCCAGCGTCAGCCAAAGTGGACCTACCGTTCAGCTAAAGTGTCCCCTTCCACCCAACTCACATGCCAAACTTTGTGTTGCAGTAAAAAAGGAAAAATTTCCCCCACTTTATCAAATAAAAATCATTTACCAGCAGATCTTTTCTGTGGCAAATGTCTAGGTAATGTCACATAGCCTTAGAAAGAGGGTAAGATCAACACTTTAGAGTTTGAAGACCTAAAACAGAGGGTAAACAAGACTGAGACACCAATTCCAGATAAGTTCTGAATTTATTCACATATTTAGTAAATTTATTTTTAACCTTAAGATATGTCAGGCAGCAGTCTAAGTGACAGCGATAGAGCAAAAAACAAAATCAACCAAATCCTGGCCTGTGTGGAGCTTATATGCTAATGGGAAAAGACGAACAATAAAATAAAAATACAGTATGGAAGGCAGTTATAAGTGCTAGAGAAAAATAAAAAGGAAGGGAAGGGAAGTTGGGTTGTTGGAAGTGGGGTGGGGTAATTTATTTAGGAGTGTCAGGAAAGGCCTCTTTGGAAGCCTAATATTTAAAGGAGGTAAAGGAGTGGGCCCTCACAGTCATGTCTTGATGGTTTAGCAACACCAAAGCTGACAAAGTCACTGAACAGAAGAAAGAACTGCCCTGGGTGGAATGTGCCAGTACCCTAGAGCAGTGCCTGACCGAGGGGACCCAGCCCAGCCTAAGCAGGCCCCTTCTACAGCTAGGTTTGCACCATCTCTCTTTCAATGCTGCCTCCCACACCCTAGGATTATAGCAATACAGTTGGACATTATAAATCCAAGGAGGTCCAGGATAGCCAATGGAAGGAGCCATGGTTGGTCGGTCACAGATGCATTATCACCAGCTGTCGAGGAGCCAGGTGAGGACAGGGGCTTTTATTATAAGCATAATGGAATTATCACACAGGTCCATACCACATACCAGACAGTGCTAGAGAGCCCTAGAGAAGGAAGCTACCAGGTATGCTGCAAATGAAAAGGAGATGCCACAGGGCAGTAGCAGGGTATTCAGGGAAGACCATGGAGGATAATAGTTACAGCAGAGTTGGAACAAAAAGGCATGGAGATGTTAGGAGCTTTCAGGGGAAGTTTGGCCAAGAAGGAGGGAAAATTGAAGCTGAGTCAAGAAAGCAGTATTAAGCTGGGTGTGGTAGCTCACACCTGTAATCCCAATGCTTTGGGAAGCCCCCTGTGAAAGAATTGCTTGAGGCCAAGAGTTCAAGATCAGCCTCGGCAACATAGCAAGACCACCTATCTATTTCTTTAAAAATTAGCCAGGCAAGGTGGCACATGCCCGGAGTCCCAGCTCCTCAGAAGGCTGAAGTGGAAGGATCACTTGAGCCGAGGAGTTTGAGGCTGACATGAGCTATGATTGTGCCATTGCACTCCATCCTGGGCAGCAGAGTGAGGCCATATCTCTGAAAAAAGGAAAGAAAAAAGAAAGCAATATTGTAAATGCCCTAAGGGGCTGCAGTTTTCTTAATTGGAGCTCCTAGGTTGAGGAGTTGGAGGAGATGAGGAGGAGTGTACTGGTATCGAACTTGAAGAAAAGCAGGACAAATTAGGGTTCTGGCTCTTAGGAAACCCAGCTCTGCCACAGGTGAGCTGCAGGACCTCAGCAGATCACTGTCTGCACTGGGCTATAATCTCCTTCTCTGCAACAGGGCAGCCCGGATGTGCCCCAAGCCTTCCTCTTGTTATATAACATTTGGAGACTAGGATAGCAACTGAGGAATGATCCTCTCCTGGGTCTGCACACCCAACAGAAATACATACGTTCACCAAAAAGTACATACAATTGCAGCACTGTTCATTGTAGTCAAAAATTGGAAACTTCTCAAACGCCTAAAAACAGTAAAATGGATAAATAAATTGTGGTCTATCCATACAGCTGAATAGTGTAAAACCATAAGAATGAAAAAGCTATCGCTGTATGCATAATGTGAATGAATCTCACAAATAGGACCCAGACACCTAAGAGAATATGCTGGATATGTAAGCCTTTATAAAGTTCAAAAACAGTAAAAACTGAATTGTTACATTATAAGTCAGATTAATACTTACCCTGGTTAGGGGGCTTGTGACTAAAGGAGAGCAGAGTGAGGCTCTCTGGCTTCTGATGATGCTCTCTCTAAATCTGGGTCTGCTTACATAGATGTTTTGACTTTATAAAAATTCCTGGAGCTATACTTTTGTAATCTGTGCACCTTTCTATATTAGTCTGCACTTAAAAATACACTTAAAAACACTTTTATAAGAAAATATAGATGACAATCTTTAAGATCTTGAGGTAGGGAAAATTTTTTTATGTAAGACACAAAGAACACAAATCATTAGAGAAAAACTGATGGATTCCATTGTATTAAAAATTTATTTAATTCAGAAGGAAGCAGATACAATAACAGCAGTGAACTTGTAAACAGCTTCAGTGTGATAGGAAATAACATAATGAATAGATCATTCATTTCATTGTGCTGTGAACTCTGCCAAGTCCCTTGCAACTGTTATCTCATGGAACCCTCATAACTATCCTGTGAGGCCAGGGCTATTATCATCCCCATTTTGTAGATGGGTAAACTGATGTTTGGTGGAGTTAAATGACTTGCCTATAAGCACTTGGTTGGTGAGTGGAAGTGCCAGTAATTGAATTCAAGTGGGTCTGACTTCTGAGCTTTTCATCATTTCTCAGTAACAAAGCAGGTTCAAAGGCCAGCTTGAGTGGGGAGGAAGGTCACAGGTTGCAGGTTCAGGTTCCCAACACTAACCATTCCCGGCAGTGTTTTCAAATAGAACAGATAATTAGTTATGACTCCAAGTTGCCAGCGCCTCAAGATCAGAAGCTCAAGGTTGAACCAGAACCCTCTCCTCTTGATGCGGTGGAGTAAATGTGAAGGGTGGGATTATGGGAATCCCATCAATCTCAATTTCAATTGAGAACTGAGAGGAAGAGGTTGGGTTTCTCTGTTGCATTTTCTGTGCCCGTTGTCATCAGTGATGATGGCTTTCCCAGTTCCTCAAAAGGAATGTTCTACTCCAGCTAGTCCTCTCCTGCTGAGTGTTGGCCCAGTATGCCAGGTTCATTCCATCCTCTGAACACAGTTTGTCCCACCTGGAAGGCCCTTTCCCTCCTCTTCTATCTAATTCTGCTGTACTTCCAGGCCCCGGTGGAGCCACACCTGTACTCTGAAGTTGGCCTCTATTGCTGCAGGCCAACACTGTCCAGTAGGACTTTCTCTAGCAAGGTTAATTTTACGTTGTTTCATATAATGGCCACTAGGCACATGCGGCTGTTGAGCACCTACTATGCCTAGCATGACTGAGAAACGATATTTTTTATTTCATTTAGTGTTCTTTCTTTTTTGTAGTGGGGAGGAGAGACAGAGTCTCGCATTGTCGCCCAGGCTGGAGTGCAGTGGCATGATCTCGGCTCACTGCAACCTCCGCCTCCCGGGTTCAAGCAATTCTCCTGCCTCAGCCTCCTGAGTAGCTGGGACTAGAGGCTGTGCCACCACGCCCAGCTAATTTTTGTATTTTTAGTAGAGATGGGGTTTCACC
>CAUYQU010006403.1:0-11502 GCA_963574635.1 Cheracebus regulus
TTGTTCCCGTCCATGTGTAGTGCTTCTTTCAGAAGCTCTTGTAAAGCAGGCCTGGTGGTGATGAAATCTCTGAGTACTTGTTTGTTTGCAAAAAATTTTATTTTTCCTTCACTTATGAAGCTTAGTTTGGCCGGATATGAAATTCTAGGCTGAAAGTTCTTTTCTTTAAGGATGTTGAATGTTGGCCCCCACTCTCTTCTGGCTTGTACGGTCTCTGCTGAGAGATCTGCTGTGAGTCTGATGGGCTTCCCTTTGTGGGTAACCTGGCCCTTCTCTCTGGCTGCCCTTAGCATTTTCTCCTTCATTTCAGCCCTGGTGAATCTGACGATTATGTGTCTTGGGGTTGCTCTTCTTGAGGAATATCTTTGTGGTGTTCTCTGTATTTCCTGGACTTGAATATTGACCTACCTTGCTAGGTTGGGGAAGTTTTCGTGGATAATATCCTGAAGAGTATTTTCCAGCTTGGATTCGTTCTCTTCTTCACATTCAGGTACACCTATCAAACGTAGATTAGGTCTTTTCACATAGTCCCATATTTCTTGGAGACTTTGTTCATTCCTTGTTACCCTTTTTTGTCTAATCTTGCCTTCTCGTTTTATTTCATTGAGTTGATCTTCGACCTCTGATATCCTCACTTCTGCTTGGTCAATTCGGCTGTTGAAACTTGTGCATGCTTCGCAAAGTTCTCGTGTTGTGTTTTTCAGCTCCATCAATTCATTTATATTCCTCTCTGAGTTGTCCATTCTCATTAGCATTTCATTAAATCTTCTTTCGAGGTTCTTAGTGTCTTTGCACTGGGTTAGAACATGGTGTTTTAGCTCACAGAAGTTTCTTATTATCCACCTTCTGAAGCCTGATTCTGACAGATCATCACACTCATTCTCTGTCAGGCCTTGTTCCCTTGGTAATGAGGAGCTGCGATCCCCTGTAGGAGGAGAGGCATTCTGATTTCGGGTGTCCTCAGCCTTTTTGCACCGGTTTCTTCCCATTTTTGTGGATTTATCCACCTGTCGTCTTTGTAATTGCCGACTTTCAGATTGGGTCTCTGAGTGGACGTCCAGCTTGTTGGTGATGAAGTTTTTTCTGTTTCTTTGTTTTCCTTCGGCGGATGCCCCTTACCCACAGAGCTAGGTCTTCCTGGGTTCAGCTGTGCTTGCTGTGAAACTCTCAGTCCTCAGCGCTTCCAATTGCTGTTCTCCTTGTGGGAATGGGACCAGCTGAGCCCTACTAAAAGGGCACCCAGACCCGTATACTCCGCACAGAGAAGCGCCCTGTCAGGGCGCCGTCAAAACAGCTGTGCCAGCCAAAAGAGTCACGCTGGCGACCTGTGTGGCTCCTCCGCTGGGAATCTCCCAGTTTGTGGGCAACAAAAATTTGTCTGAAACTGCGGCGTCCACTTGCTCTCTGCGCTTTCACTGGGAGCTACAATCCTGAGCTGCTGCTAATCGGCCATCTTAGATCTCTCTCCACCTGGTGATTAAGTTTTTTCTGTTTCTTAGTTTTCCTTTGGCGGACACCCGTTCCCCACAGAGCTGAACCTTCCTGGGTTTGGCTGTGCTTGCTGTGAAACTCTCAGTCCTCAGTGCTTCCAATTGCTGTTCTCCTTGTGGGGATGGGACCAGCGGAGCCCGACTAAAAGGGCACCCAGTCCCATATACTCCGCACTGAGAAGCGCTGCGCTGGGGCAGCAGCAAAACAGCCACGCCAGCCAAAAGCGTTGCACTGGCGACCCGTGGAGCTCCTCCTCCGGGAATCTCCCAGTCTGTGGGCAACAAAAATTCATCCGAAAGTGTGGCGTCCACTCACTCTCTGCGCTTTCACTGGGAGCTACAATCTTGAGCTGCTGCTAATCGGCCATCTTGGATCTCTCCGGAAGAGCAAAAGTTTTTAACTTTGATGAAGTCCTGCTTATCACATTATTTTTCATTGACTATAAATTTTGTGTCATATCTAAGAAATACGTTCCTAATCCAGAGTCACAAATGTTTTTTTCCTGTGTTTTAAAATTTTTAGTTTATATTTAGGTCTGTGATCTGTTTTTAGTTAATTTTCATGTTTGATGTGAAATAAGGTTCTAAATTCATTTTTCATAGAACTCCTGGATTCTTGTTTATTCAATATTTTATATTCAATTGTAGTTAATATTCTTAATGATGCTCAAATATTCCAGTTAGGCTGGCATCTCTGTTCTTTGGACATATTCGCATTTGTGTTTGGATATATCTGCGCTTTCATGCAGTTCAGTGTTTCCCCCAACACATGCCTGAAATCAACTATTTCTCCATTTTTCCATGAGGTTCTAGTTCCTTTTAGTGAGGAGACCACTATGGGTGCTCATTGCTACTGGGGTAACAGTCAATTCTAAAGTTTCTTGGTGGACAGGGCTATGTAATACAGCTTTTAAAAATCATGAGTTTATGTTGATATTTTTCATTCAGATTTAATGTTGCAAGTTTTATTTCTTTTGTATTTGTTTTTCTGGTTTAATCCCAATAAGGTAATTTTTTAAAAATCCTTTACTGTCATTTCAGTGATGTTTAAATGAAATTTTTCTTTTTACCATCTTTAGAGAATGTCTATACCCTTTTGTCTTCTCTATGCATTTTATTTTTGTGGACTGAGACTGTGACCATTTAACTAACTAGTCAAGAATCCAATGGAATTATCAAAGAGTAAAAAGGAAAAAAAACTTTGATAGAGAAAAGTACTCTCTAAAAATTCTATGGACTAAGAAAGGTAGTTTTCTCAACCTTAACCTTCTTTTTTCTTACTTTATAGTTTGGAATGGTCAGCTGTCATTGTGGATGAAGCTCATAGAATCAAGAATCCGAAAGCTAGAGTAACAGAAGTTATGAAAGCTTTGAAATGTAATGTCCGCATTGGCCTCACTGGAACCATTCTTCAAAACAACATGAAGGAACTGTGGTGTGTTATGGACTGGTGAGAGAAAACACTTTTTAAAAAATTATTTTATAGTACTTCAGCTGAATACTATCTTGTTTGCTAATTATTAGTGTCCAAACAAACAAAACAATCGCTTGTCTATTTTTAGATGTGTTTCACCCCAAATGTATATAAAGTAAAGAGGCCTATGAAAACCTATCTTTTTATTTATTACTCTTGGTCACTGAAGTAAATATACATGCTAACTGCCAATCCCATCCTCGTATTATAGTTATAACCTGAAACTGTCATAAAGAAAGAACATTCTGTTTTCTTGGCTTTTGTTTTTGTTACCATTAATAATCAAGTAATGTTGTATATCTCTTAGAAGCAAGTAGTCAGTGTTTTTCTTTTTAGATAATAAAGCCCTCACATTTTTCTTACTGTCTTCATAAAGGGCTGTGCCAGGTCTTTTAGGGAGTGACACCTACTTCAAGAAGCAGTTTTCTGACCCAGTAGAACATGGTCAGAGACACACAGCAACAAAGAGAGAACTAGCCACTGGACGAAAGGCCATGCAAAGACTTGCCAAAAAGATGTCTGGTTGGTTTCTCAGGCGCACCAAGACTCTTATCAAGGATCAGTTGCCTAAGAAGGAAGACCGGGTAAGAATTGCATTTGTGTATATTATTAATTTCTGGTCATATTTTATTTTATTTTATTTTTTTCTTTTTAAGAAAAAGTTTGTCTCCTGTGGTATTTTATGAATGTAGTTTTTGCCTTTTACTCTGTATGGAAAAAAATTGTTACATGCAGAGTTTCAGAAACCATTGACTGAGCTCAGTCGTTTTCCTTACTGACTTTACTAACCTGTTAGCTAACAGGTTTATTATTAGTATACATTAAACTCATTTTTCGTCAAAAAAAATTTTTTTTTGAGACAGAGTCTGGCTCTGTTGCCCAGGCTGGAGTGCAGTGGTGTGATCTCAGCTCACTGCAATTTCTGCCTCCCGAGTTCAAGTGATTCTCCTGCCTCAGCCTCTCAAGTAGCTGGGATTACAGATGGGAGCCACCACAATGCCTGGCTAGTTTTTTTTTTTTTTTTTTTTTGTATTTTTAGTAGAGACAGGGTTTCACTATGTTGTCCAAGCTGGTCCTGACCTCAGGTGATCCACCTACCTCAGCCTCCCAAAGTACTGGGATTATAGGCACGAGCCACCATGCCTGGCCTCATCAAAACTTTTGATAGAATTTTTCCCAATAAAGAAGGAAGAGCTTTTCTCTGCAATGTGCTTTCTGTTCAAACACTTGTCCTTCCCATATTGTCTATTGTCCACCACACAGGATATTCTTTGGTACCTTAATTCTAGCTATAGGACCAATGTGATTAACAGCTTTTAAAAAAATAGGTCTGTTTCTTGTAGAATGCTATTTGCAGTTACACAACTAACCTAACTTTAGAATTTGTAGGAAAACTGTGTTATTAAATTGTTTAAGAAAATATGAGGAGTGGACTTTGAGTATTTTTTAAAAAATATAGTGGTCTTCTTTTTTAGTTTTTAATCTTGTGTTTCTTCTAGCTTGGGCAGTGGAATAAAGGTTCTACAAATTGCTGTGGAACTAAGTCTAATTAATGCTCCAAATAAGGGCAGTCCTTTGAAATGCCCTCTAATTTTAGTATATCCTTTTGATTGTTACTTTAAAAAGATAGATTTGAAAGGAAAATATATTATTAAATTGAGATACTTCATGAACTCTCATGTATGTGATTTGGCTATCTGTCTAGTAGGAACAACGCAAAAGTATAAGGAGAGAATTGTGCATAGAGGTTTAGAACTTGGGCTCTAAAATAAAAGCCATGAGTGTAAATCCTGGCTCCTCTGCATGGAGTTTTGTGACTTGGAGCAATTTGTGAGGCTCTCGAACCTGGGTTTCTTCTTTGTTAAATGGGAGCGATGTTAATAGCACCTGCCTCACTTGGTTGCTCTGAAATGCATGGCACATAAGAAATACTGAGTAATTGGTACTATGTTTAATAATAATAAATAATTCAAGATACCTTCGTACTTCATTGACGATCATCTTTTATATTCTCTTTTTTTCTTAAATGTACTTTTATATTTAATGGTGGAGTCAAGGTGTACTAAATAGTTTATAAAAACATTTTTTAAAAATCTAGCATTGGGAAGGGGCAGGCTGGATGTGTGCTGCCATGCATCCTTCTTCAGTCTGGTTTGGGTCTTCAAAAAATAAAAGATAAAAATAGCTTCCAAAAGAGCTGTGGTCATTCTTGCTAAAGGAGCAGAGGAAATGGAGATAGTCGTCCCTGTAGACGTCATGAGACAAGCTGAGATTTCAGTCACCATTGCAGATCTGGCTGGAAAGTACCCAGTACAATGTAGCTGTAATGTTGTTATTTGTCCAGATGTCAGTCTTGAAGATGTGAAAAAGGGGGACCAAATGACAAGATGTTCCTAACAGGAGGTAATCTGGGTGCACGGATTTTATTTGAGTCTGCTGTCTTGGGAGAGATACTGCAGGAACAAGAAAACGAGAAGGGCCTCATAGTTACTATCTGTGTAGGTTCTGCTGGTCTGTTTGCTCCTGAAATAGGTTTTGGAAGTAAAGTTACAACATATCTACTTGCTTAAGACAAAATGATGAAGGGAAGTCATTATAGCTACTCTGAGAATCTTGTGGAAAGGACAAGCCTGATTTTTGCAAGTCAAGGGCCTAGGACTGGCTTTGCGTTTGCTCTTGGTATTGTTCAGGCCTAAGAGGCAAGGAGGTGGTGGCTGAAGTGAAGACTTCACTTGTTCTTGAAGACTAGAGCAGAAAAATGTGACGAGCAGTTAGAGAAATAGGCCATTTGGAATCCATTCTCACTGTGTTTGCTTTAAACAGAAAAATGGTAGGTTAGTATGCTGAAAAGCCACCGCCATTCCTGCTTTTGTGAAGTATAGTTGTGAAGTAACAACTACACAGAGATTTCTCAACCTACAAATTCTATCTACAATTTTTTTCTTTTGAGATAGAGTCTTGCTTTCTCACCCAGGCTAGAGTGTAGTGGCATGATCTCGGCTCACTGCAACATCTGCCTTCCCGGTTCAAGCTGTTCTGCCTCAGCCTTCTGAATAGCTGGGACTACAGGCACACGCCACCATGCCCAGCTAATTTTTGTATTTTTAGTAGAGATGGGGTTTTACCATATTGGCCACGCTGGCCTCAAATTCCTGACCTCAGGTGATCTGCCTGCCTTGGCCTCCCAAAGTGCTGGGATTACAGGCATGAGCCATTGTGCCTGGCCTGTATCTACATTTCTGAGCCTTGTTTACAGAATAAACAGGACATTTAGGGGAAAAAAAAGGCATTGTTTTATCTAGACATTACTGTATTTGCTTGTATGCACCTTTGCCTATTTATTGGCAATAATATTCTGTTGTGGTGATATAAGCGTATGAATATTTCTATTTTACAAATATAAAAAATGTCAGTGCTTTGTCCCTGAAGTCAGGAAATGTCTTGCCAGTAAAGGACTACCTTTTAAAGTTCTTTTGATACTGAATAATCCTTGTGACCACCCAGAACCCTGTGAGTTCAACACCAAAGATGTCAAAGTGGTCTGCGTGCCCCCAAACACAACATGTCTAATTCAGCTTCTAAATCAGAGGGTCACAGGGACCTTTAAGGCTCATTACACATGGTCCTCTATGGAAAGGATTGTAAGTGCTATGGAGGAGAACCCTGATAGAATATCACGAATGTCTGGAAGGATTACACCACATGAAGATACCATCATCGTTATAGAAAAAGCCAGGAAAGCCATCAATCCTGGAATAGTAAAATCCTGCTGGAGAAGACTGTGTCCACACGTTGTGCATGACTTCAAAGGATTTACGACAGAGTCAGTCTATGAAATCATGAGAGATTGTGGATATGGCAAAAAAGGTGAAGGGTGAAGGATTTCAAGATACGAATCTTGGAGAAATTCAAGAGCTAATTTAAAGAAATTCAGGACATCATACCAAAGGAATTAATTGAAGATGACTTGATGGAAATAAGTGCTTTCAAAACAGTGCCAGACGACGAGGAACAAGACGTAGAAAACGCAGTAGAAGACAAATTGACATTAAATAATCTGGCAGAGGAGCTCTGATTATTTGAGATTGCTTTTGACTTCTTTTATGACATGGACCCTTCTGTGATATGGGCACTGAAAGTAAAGCAACTGGTGGAAGAAGGACTGGCACCATACAGGAACATTTTTTAGAGAAATGAAAAGCAAAAAAGTCAGACAGAAATCACAACAAGTGTGTCTGCTTCTCCTGCCTCCCTTGACTTCCTTTCACTTCCTTTGCCTCTTCATTTCTGCCACCCATGAGACAAGGCCAACCTCTCCTCTTCCTCCCCTCAGCCTACTCAGTATGAAGCCCTTTGTGATGACTTGCTGCCACTTCATGAACAGTACAGATACTTTTGCTTTCTTACAATTTTCTTAATATTTTATTTTCTCTACTTTTATTATGAGAATATAGTATATAGTAACTCTACAGAATATGTGTTTCTCAACTGTTTGCGCTATTATTAAGGCTTCTGGTCAACAGTAGGCTATTAGTAGTTATGTTTTTGGGGAATCAGAAGTTATACGTGGACTTTTGATGGTGCGGGGAGTTGGCACCTTAGCGCCTTCCATGTGCAAGGCTCAGTTGTGTAAGGAAATCATCATTTGTTTATATTATAATTTCTTTTAATTAAAATTCTATGAAGTTTATTTGAAAATGAAATTATACTTTATATTATCTAGGGTGGGGTAGAGTAAAGAATGTAAGAGAATTGGGAGAAATCATCATGATGTAGAGGAAAAATAGTTTATAGTAACTTTCACTATTATAATCTATGAAATCAGATGTAGATTGTGATTTTTGTTATTGCTATATACAAAATACTAATAACTACCTTGTATTTTATCTTGACAGATGGTGTATTGTTCTTTGACAGATTTCCAGAAAGCTGTCTATCAAACAGTGCTAGAAGCAGAGGATGTGACTCTGATACTTCAATCTTCTGAGCCTTGTACCTGTAGCAGTGGCCGAAAAAGGAGAAGTTGTTGTTACAAGGTAAGCATGTCAGTCTATCTTTATAATCTGGCTTCTGATTACATAGTACTCTTTCCTAGTGTAAAAGAAAGTAGCTTTTCCTCAGACAGTTCTTTAAAGCTATGTCTTAAAAAAAGAATAGTTTTCAAAAATATTTTATAATATCAAATAGTAATTATATATAAAAATACATACTGAAATATATTTTCAAAAAGTTAATTCTAGAAAGTAAGCTTAATTTTTATATCCTCCACTTTAGCTTTTTTTGGGAAGTAACCTACTTTCATCTTCAAATTTCATTTCATTTTTAAGAAGTTTCCATTTTCCACTAATAGTAAACGAACATACTCTTATATAACAGGCTTAAAATACTATTCTGATGTTAGATATAACATCAATGTAATAGAAACTATGTATAAAGGAAAGTGTTTTTTTTTTAAGAATCAACATTTATTTGTACTTTTCTTAACCTTCTGTTTGTATTTCCTGCTCATGTTTCACTTCTGTTTATTAAATTATCTGTCACATATCTGAGTACATAGAGGAACCCTAAGTGAATATTTATCTAGATTGATATTTATTCAGTCTCATTTATTTTGATGTTTTTAACTACTTCCCTTTTTTTAGTAGCCCAGTTTCCTAGGAGCCTTGGAGCGTAAATGAGAAGAAGGGGTCCATATAGCACTCTCACTGCACTGTAGATTTCATTAACAGGCACCTCCTAACAGCAGCATTTCCATCACTCTCTGTCATGAGGATAAATACTTTCTGTAATGAGGATTTTCCCCTCTCTTTTATGAAAAATTCCATTGTGTTATGATTTACCAAAAGTATGATTCTACATTAGTGATTTGTGGATATTTTTGTATAATAGTTGACTATCATTTTCCTGGAATTTATTGTGCCAGAGTTACCAGATAATAAATATTATCGTAAGTGGTATATTTTATGATGTAAGCAGGTGCATAGCTATGTTAGTCATTTTTATTTTCTGTATTTTTCTGGTTACAGACCAATTCTTATGGTGAAACGGTGAAAACCTTGTATCTCAGTTACCTTACAGTCCTTCAGAAGGTAGCTAACCATGTTGCGCTACTGCAAGCTGCTAGTACCTCTAAGCAACAGGTCTGGTTGGCATTTTACATTTCTTTGTGATGCTATTGGTATAAATATAAAGTTTTAAAATAAAGTTATTAAAGAAAGTATTTTTGAATGAAATTTAAGAGGAAACTGACTTGCTCATTTTTATTATGTAGATATCAAGGAGTATGTGCACTTAAGTTTTTAATCAGAGTGAACAAATTTAAAATAATTATTTTTTATGCCTTTAATAATGGTCATGTCTTAATTTTTCAAAACATTCTTTGATATAATTACTAAATAACATATTTGATGAGTCCTTTCTATTGCTTTAAATAATGTATGTAATGGTATTTAATCTACTAGGTAAAATTAGGATTTATAATAACTTACATTAAGTATTAGGGCTGTTTACCAAACTGGCTAAAATCAGTAATTTTAAAGTTTAGGTTTAAATTCAATCATTTACTTTGGTTGTGTTCTTTTACTCTAGAGAACACATAAATGAAAAGGTGTTTTTGTAATGATTTTATATTTTCTTTCTATGTAATAGTTGATGCCATTTAAATGTACTTTTGAAATCTCCTAAGAATTTGATATTGTTTTTTGATAGTACTCTTTACTCTTTTGGGGAGTATTTAACACCTTGTTTTGGAAATCTTACAAAATCTTTAAAAAGTAATGATCAAGTTAATAACCACATTATTAAGAATTAACACCATATGTGTTTAACATATTATTTTAAGAGTTTCTGAATTCTTAGTCTGACTTAGGAAAGCAAAAATCTTTAATACATTCTTTCTAAAAGGAATCTTTTTCAAAGATTGTTTCAACTTACTCAGAGTTAAATGTGTTAAGTGAAAATATCTTTTCTTCTGCCTTTTCACATCAAGGAAACACTTATCAGAAGGATATGTGATCAGGTATTTTCCAGATTTCCAGATTTTGTGCAGAAAACCAAAGATTCAGCCTTTGAAACACTTTCTGACCCTAAATACAGTGGAAAAATGAAGGTAAGTGCTTCTCTTTCAGGTTGCGTTCAAACAGACATGATATACAAAATATTTATTCAGTGGTATGACAGAAACACCAACTAATCAGTACAAGTGCTCAATCATTCAGAAGAGATGGTGGCTATCAACAGTTGGTGCAGTTGTATCTGCCTTTATTAGGTCACTGTGAACCCCGAATACAGATGTGTGCTTTTGGTAGGTCCTCGGTATTAGTTGGTTCAAATATGCTTCAAATGTGTGCTGTTATCACATAGATAATAGCTTGTCTTCAAATGTTTAAGGAAATAACCTACCAGAAATATAAATGCTAATGCAAAACAGGAGGGTAAAGGCATTATCTTGTAATTAGAGAAAGGAATTTCTTGAAGAGTTGAAGATATGGGAGGTCTGTATGTCTAGAATTATCTGCCTGTTGTTAGTACCTGCAGACCTAGATTGTAAAGTTTCAAAGAGACATTTGTCATACACGGGAAAACTGACCTGTAGCTGCGTTGCTGTTGGTAATGTGTTACCAAGGGAGGGGTGTGAAAAGTAAGGCTGAGTTCTCCAACCATGACCCAGGCCTTGGGCATTGCCTGTGGCAGCAACATAAAATGCTGACAGCTTCCTGCCTCCTTGCAACACAGTTAGTTTGTTTAACCCCTTAATAACTATCAAGAATCTTTTATTTGTGGATTCACAGATTTTTACAGAACAGTTCTCAACTTTCTTATAATTTTTAAAAGGTAAGTTATTTCTTTTGACAAAAGGAATAAAAAGGAAGTAATTCAAAGTAGTTTTTGTTTTTTGGGACAGGGGGTTGTTGTCTTTTTGAAGACAGAGTCTCACTCTGTCACCAGGCTGGAGTGCAGTAGCGCAATCTTGGCTCACTGCAACTTCCACCTCCTGGGTTCAAGCGATTCTTCTGTCTCAGCCTCCTGAATAGCCAGGACTACAGCTGCGTGCCACCATGCCCAGCTAATTTTCGTATTTTTAGTGGAGATGGGGTTTTACTATGTTGGTCAGAATGGTACTTGTAGCAGTTAATCTAGATAAGCTCAGCATGGTTTAGTTTGCTTGGGACCTCTAAAATCAATGAAATAAAATATAAGGTAGGAATATACATGTAGTAAAGACTATTGCATTAAAAACTTACGTTTCTTTTTCTTGTAGATCTGTTTTAGTTCTTTGTAAATTCTGGATATTAGCCCTTTGTCAGATGGGTAGACTGCAAAAATTTCCCATTCTATTGGTTGTCGATACACTCTAATGACTGTTTCTTTTGCCATGCAAAAGCTATGGAGTTTTAGTAGGTCCCATTTGTCTATTTTGGCTTTTGTTGCCAATGCTTTTGGCGTTTTGGTCATGAAGTCCTTGCCTACGCCTATGTCCTGAATGGTTTTGCCTAGATTTTCTTCTAGGGTTTTTATGGTGTTAGGTCTTATGTTTAA
>CAUYQU010006405.1:0-44936 GCA_963574635.1 Cheracebus regulus
ATCTATCTATCTATCTATCTATCTATCTATCTATCTGTCTATCTACCTGTCATCTCCTATTGGTTCTGTTTCTCTGCAGAACACTGACTAATATACCAATCTATCAATAAATGCCAGGTTACTTGCCAAAAATAAAAATAATGCTTCATCTCATAACACTTCTCTCTTTGCTGTTTCTACTAAAACTGAACAAGTCTTCTTTAGGCTCCTTAAATATACTGGGCTCTTTTCCACCTCAGGAAATTTGCAAAGCTTCGCCATCAAGCCGGGAAGGCTCCTCCCCTCTCATCTATGCGTTTCATGAGTAGTTCCTTATCTTTTGAAACAACTTAACCATTACCTTTTGAGAGGGGAACTTCTTAACCCTATTATTTTCTGTCTTATAACACTTGTCACAGTATATAATAGTTTCCTTTGGTTTAAATGTAATTTGCACATCCATCTTACTGAAACTTGTGTTCATCGAGGAGCTCTAGCTGTCATGCCCATCACCATATTCTGAGTGTTTAGACAGTGTCTGTCTAGTTTTAATAGAAAATGTTGAATGTATAAATCGGCATTCACAGGGTTGTCGTAGAGCTTAAATAAGATCATTCATGACATATTCTAAGTTCTTTACAAAAAAATCATTTTTAAAATTATTTTTAAGGGGAGCATTGGTATAAGGTACATCTAGCTCAATATGCCAAAATAGCTATACTTGGGTTGCAAAAGCAAAGTACAGTAGGTCCACCACCTGCATGGAGCCAAGGTTATTCCTGACTCACCAATGGGCCAACTGACAGAGAAAAGTCCCCTCAAACAGACAAGGTGTTGCCCATTTGAAGATATTTCCAGATGTAGAAGCCCAAGCAGCCCATTTTCAAAGCTTTCATTTCCTAAAGGACAGCCAGGACAAGGGGATAAAATGAGCACGTACTCAAAGGTAACATTTTCTTCACCCAACTCTGGGGGTGGCAAAGTCATCATTACAAACCTTGCTGTTCATCCTTTACAGAGGTTTGAGATTGGTGGGCTGTTCCTCCCGCTTTTTATCAGCACCAGAAAAAGCTGTTTGAATGGGACTAGTCTGTACTTAAATTCGAACTACCATAATTTAACACCCATTGGAAAAATGTAGTTAAGCAATTAAGGGATATTTCTACTGTATTTTTCCAGTTGATGACTCAAATCCAGGTCTCTTTAAATAAATCCAAGCAGACTATGAGAGGAAGGAAGGTTCTACAGATGCCTTCTTAAGATCAGAAAAATTCCAATAAAAACCAATGATCTAACTGCAAACTGCTGCCAATTCTGTGTCACTGAGTCATCTTCCATTGGGAAGTGTTTGGATTTCATTAAGCTTTTAAGAACCACAGGCTGATTTATTATTTTCATTTTTATTTTCTTAGTGGGTTGTCATGAAACTTCACTTCATTTATATGAAGAATAAAGCACTAAATAAGCTATAATTTCCTGGATGAGTACAGTAATGATGATAATAATAATTACTGAAGGCTCTCATATTTATTTATATCAACTGAACACCAAGATGGTACCAAAATTATCCTGCAGAATATTTAATCACTTTCTTCCTACTTGAACTTCTGATGTCTGCTCTCATTCTGATTTCTTGCCGCTTTTTTTCCCTGTTGTACTCAGTCCACATCCAGCATCTAGGCTCAGCCTCCCTTCTAATGCTGTTCAACTCATTGCTTTCTTTTCCATTTTCTGGATGGGATTTTTCTGATCACCTTCTTATTGTGCAGTTTGTAAGGATACCATTATAAAAATCACAAGTAAATTCTGAGAGATTAAATAAAAATACATAGAGAAAATAAAGTTACTTATTTCAGGATGATGATCAAAATGGGAAGTTTCAAGTATTACTTGAGTTTTTGTATGTTTTCTCTAATTAGGAAATATTTAAATCTAAACAGCCTAATTCATTACAACCTCACGTCTTCAGAGCTGAACAACACATTATGTTTTGTTATTTTGGTTTTTGGTATGTAGCAGTAGTACATGTACTAGAAAGATTACGGAGAGAACATGGAATGCATAAATGTGGGGAGCTTTCAATCCTTCATCAGCGAGGGCAACATGATTCAGGTGATTGTCTAAGCTATTATTTTTCAAATGTTTTTAAAAGCATGACTCAAAGTAAGATATACATTTAATGTAGACCCCAACGCATCCAGGCACACACATCATGGCTGAAACGAAGGTTTTGTGAAATAATACCCTCACTGGATGTGAAATGTGAGTGTGCTTGTTGTGTTTAAGATAAAACAAGGGGTCAGGGGAGCTAAAACAGCAGAAGGGAAAGTGGTAGGCAGCAAAGTTAGAGGCATGAAGGAGCCCAGGTCATGGAGGATCTTGCAGGCCGTCGTAAGGTTTTTAGCTACTATTCTGGTTGTGGAATGGGCAGCTTCTGAAGAGTTTTTAGCTGAAGAGTCATACCATATGACTTGGTTTCAACTGGATCATCTGGGCTGCTGTGTCAGGAGCAAACTGTAGGGGAGTATGCAGTATGGAAGCCAGTAGACCAGTTAGGAGGCAACTGTAATGAATAACAGGTGAGAAATGACAGTGGTGGGGCCAGAACAATAGTGGTGAAAGAGATTTTTTTTAAAAAGTCAGTTTCCTGATATATTGAGAAAGTAGAGATACTTTGAGAGATTGGATGTGTGATAAAGGAGAGGCAGGAAGTTAAGGATGGCTCCCAGGGTTGACCTGAGCCACTTGAAAGATGGGATACTATTTACTAGGACTAGGAAGGTAAAGAAGAGGCACATTTAGGAAAGAAAAAGAGTTTAGGTTTGAGCTGCCTATCAGTATCTAAGTAAAGATGTCTGGCTGGAGGTCAGAAATGCTAGTCTCAGATTCACGAGAGAGGACCTGGCTGGTGTATACATTTGGGAGTTGTCAAACCCTATGTCAAAATTTAAAGACTCAGGACTAGAAATTTCCAATCACCAAAGGAGTCACCATTCATTAAAAGCTCTGTCTCAGTTCTGAGTTCTCCTGAAAACAATCCTAAGACAAGCTGTTGAATGACTTTAATTTAACTGGGTGGTGGGAAGCAGAGGTGAAGAAGAGCAGAAGTGAAACAAGGAAAGGAAGCAAACTAATAAAAGGAATATGGAGGCATTGATAAACTGGTTACTACTTGGAGAAACTGGAGTTCAGTTCTACTGGAGACCCTCTGAGGAACTGTGTAGAGCACCCTGGAGAACTGTCCTGCCAAGAGATAAGAATTTTCAGTATTTATCCACCAATGCCTAACTTCACCGGTACAAGGATGCTCCTGAGGGTCTTAAGTCCCTGCTACTTTGAGGCTTCAAAGGAGCTGGAGGAAGTCCTTAGACAGAGAAGCAGAGAAGTGGACCTGGGCACATGGGGCGGAGCATCCAAGGATCTGGCTCAGAGTCTAAAGACTGAGCCTTGTTCTGTTTGGAGATTCAGAACAGGAGGAGAATTCATCGAAGGAGACTAAGAAGGAGACACGGTTGCAGTAAGAGGAACACTAGAAGAGTGTGGTGGATGAAGAAAAGTAATTTCAGAAGGGAATGGCAGTGAGACCACATTATTAGCTTTTGCATCAGAGGATTTGAGAACTGTGTCATTGAATGGGCCAGGATGAAGGCCCAACAGAAGTGGGTTGAAGAAGAAAAGAGAAGTTGCAACAGCTGGTGTGTACAACTTAATGGAGCCAGGTTGCTGTAAAGAGGAGCGGAGAATAGGGAAGGAAGCTAGAGGGGTTCAAGGATGTTCTTACTGTGAAATTCCTACTAGGGTAGAAAGAAACATTGAGGTCAGATTGATGTGTTCAAGACTTCTGTTTCAAGGGCATGTACCCATTGGCTTGGCTGTGCCATAATAAATAAATCTACCTCTAGAGTCTATGGCTAAAGGCCTTGCATGCATCTCACTAATCACCCTCTCTTCCTCTAAACCTGGACCTTCCCTCCCTAAAACCTAGATAATAAATAGGATCAAAATTACATTTAATACTGTTATTAAAAATTTCATTTTCCAGAAAAATGACATTTGGCTGGGTGTGGTAGCTCATGCCTATAATCCCTGCACTTTGGAAGGCTGACAGGCAGATTACTTGAGGGCAGGCATTCATGACCAGCCTGGCTAACATAGTGAAACCCTGTCTCTACTAAAAATATAAAATTAGCGGGGCATGGTGGTGCATTCCTGTAAGCCCAGCTACATGGGAGGCTGAGGCAGTAGAATCGCTTGAACCTGGGAGGTGGATGTTACAGTGAGCCAAGATCGCACCACTGCTCTCCAGCCTGGGTGACAGAGCAAGACTCTATCTCTAAGTAAGTAAGTAAGTAAATAAATAAATAAAGCCATTTTAACATGTAGTAACTTAAGAGTTTGAATAACAATGGTTGTGCTTATAAATTGAATTAGCAAGTATTTTTCAGGATATAGTAAAATAACATAAGGCCTTTCATATGGACTTTAAAAGTAAAACCACTGTGTGATGTACACATGTGTTTATGTGTGTGTGAAATGACAATTCCAAATACAGTTAAATAAATCCCAAATAAATAAATCCATTTTTATTTCCTCCATGTTGTTTTTTTATTGCTGCTATTTAAAATCTCTATTAATCAGCTTTACCAAGTAACCATCTCTGATCACTCTGAAGTGGCTTACAAACAATTTGACATATCAGAAAGAAACTGCTCACAAGCCCTTGATGATAAGATATATTGATGGTGTGGGTATTTACCTTGTAGGAAAAATGGAAAGTAGTGATATTGCAGTCTAGAAGATTGTAAGAAAAATTATGAGCTTGTGGAAAACATAAAAGAAGAGTTGCTCAAAAGAGAGGCAAAACCAAGGAGCTCTTCATTCAAAACCTACATTTCATGTAGTTTTCCTTTAAAATGGCAATTCTCTTTTATACTGTTTTTGAATGAGGAAATTTAATGATGAAACTTAGAAGTACTTATGTTTTTATGAGAGACAATGGTTAGGTCCTACTTTCAAATGCCATTCATAAAGATTTTCATATATGTGTAGAGATAATGTTCAACACCAAGCATATGTCTAACATGGATCTAATAAGATGATTCAAGTTCATCTTGCAATATAAAGGGTCATAAAAGATGAGTTAATTCACTCTTCAGTTTGAAATCTAATGAAACTAGTTAAGTAGAAAATATATAACACCAAAGTTGAAGATGTGGTTATACCACAAATGAATGCCTTCCAGCATAATGGTTACGTTAAAAATTAAACATTAGCCAGCATCCACATGTTAGACATTAATATTGGGGTGGATGTGTGTGCGTGTTTGTGTGTGTGCACACATGCATGCAAAAGTGTCTGTGTAAAAAGCTACTTAAAATGGTATATAATAAGTAATAGTTGTGGTGTTAATACAGAGCATCAACTTGATTGGATTGAGGGATACAAAGTATTGATCCTGGGTGTGCCTGTGAGGGTGTTGCCAAAAGAGATTAACATTTGAGTCAGTGGGCTGGGGAAGGCAGATCCACAGTCTAACTGGCTGCCAGCAAATATAAAGCAGACAAAAAAATGTGAAAAGAAGAGACAGGCCTAGCATCCCAGCCTACATCTTTCTCCTGTTCTGGATGCTTCCTGTCCTTGAACATCAGACTCCAAGTTCTTCAGTTTTGGAACTTGGACTGGCTCTGCTTGTTCCTCAGCTTGCAGACAGCCTATTGTAGCACCCTGTGATAATGTAAGTTAATACTTAATAAATTCCCCTTTATATGTGTATAGGATATATCCTATATAAAAATATATATACATATATTTACATACACACACACCCCATATATACCCAATATATATATATATATATATACCCTAAATATACCCAATATAGGATATATATATATAGGAGTGTGTGTGTGTATAGGATATATATATATACACAGACACCATATAGATAGGATATATACACACACACACACACACACACATACACACACACACACCCCATATAGGATAACCATATAGGATATATATATATATATCCTATATATATATATAAGAATATATATGTATATATGTATATAAGATATATGTGTATGTGTATATTTCCTATATAGATACACACACACACACACACCATGTAGGAGATATATCTATATATATATATTCCTATATATTCTGTCCGATATATATATATATATGGGATATATATATACACACACACCATATAGGATAGGAGATATATGTGTGTGTGTGTGTCTGTGTGTGTGTATCCCATATATTCTGTCCTGCTAAGAGAACCCTGTCCCTCTAATAGAGGTTAGTTCTGTCCCTCTAAAAGAACCCTGGTTAATACAACAGGCAAGTTCAGAAAGTAAATCACTGCAAAGTTATACAAAGTGGTGTATTAATTTAAAGTCCAATTCTATTTTCTACTTTCCCTTAAAAATATGTTGAGAGTGCTGAAGGTAACTTTTCCCTTTGCAGGAAATAAACGGTCTCCTGTTAAAAGTCTGCCTTGTGTTTCCCATTTTGTCTATCTGTGGCTGGCCCAAAGACCAGCAGGTGATCTACTCATATGAGGACAGCAAGCACACATGCACATGCAGACGCTGCATACGTGGTGGAGAGAAGTAGAGCTTCTTGACTCTACCCATTTCAAGGAAGCAGTTACTACTCAGCTCCAGGTGATGTTTTTTCTGAGAAAGAGGATATAAGATATTTTCCAATTTTTAAAAAGAAGCACCTCTCCTCCCTTTGAATTTGGGTTATCATATAAAATGCCTTAAACTTAAAATTTTGGCTCATTTTTTAAAGACATGTTTTCAGTCCAAAGAAACCATATGTAGAGCAGATTTCACCCACAGGCAGCCACTTTGCAAGCTCTGCTCTTTGCAGACAATACAAAGGCAACGGCATAAGCTTTGAGCCAGATTTTACATTCCTTATGAACTGCCATAGAATTTTAGTACAGAAAACTTTTTTTTGTCAGCAGGGTTAGGAGAAAGGAGTTTGAGGTTAATTAAATATTATACATGCAAAGGCCTGGGGAGGAACATAGGGGAATCTTCTGGAGTGCTGAAAAGGTTCTAGATCTTGATGATCTGCACCATGACATAAGTGCATCTATACATGAAAAGTCTTTGAGCTGCAGACTTAAGATTTGTGTACTTCACACACTTAACTGTGTGTAACATGCTCAAAATATATGCACATATATAAACATATATATTCAAGGAACATATAAATATATATATTCATATGCATTAGGAGATATATATATATGTATATTCATTCAGATATGTATATATATTTGAACAAACTACCAACTTTACAACTTTAACCGAGTGGCAACTTCAGTGTAGGAATAGGTAAGGCAACAACTTACTCTGGGGTGCACAACTGAGTCAAAGCTAATCTAAACAACACCTGTGTTATAGTCAGTGGAAATAAAAAGTGTAAACTAGTGCTATCTAGTTGTCTCTAGTATATTCCCAGGCCATTCACTGCTAGTCTATTCTTCCTTCAGTCAAAGCGGAGGTTCACTTACGACAAGCTTCATTAACTTGTGTTCATGAGTCACAATGGACTACAGTATAATTGAGTGAAAGGCACACTTAGGAGAAATTCCTTGAATGCAGGTAAAGAAGTTATCTGACCCTCACACATCTCTACAAGAACTGGAGAAGAGGAGCAGATTTGAGGAGGGGTGAGATTTCTAAGCTGAGTGTCCTTGTGAAGCACACCGCTGTGGATACTTCAGCCTCATCCGGGTAAGGATCCCTCCTGGTACATCAAGGAACTTCTTTGTCATCCTCTTTCAGAGTGGATGTGGGGTAGGAAGTGGATGAATGCTGTGATCGTGTACCTGTCTGCTGTGGCTACAGGCAGTTGGAAAGTCTGCTCTAGCTGCAAGCAGTTGGAAATCAACCCTAGCACATTCCCAAGTAGCTGGGGTCTATAGTTGCAACTTGAATTCAGCCAACATTCATAAGTCTCTACAGGGCATGCAAAATGAGTGAGCTGTATCTTTGCTGCATTCATTTTCTAGGGCTGCCATAACAAACTACCACAAAATGGGTGGCTTAGAGCAACAGAAATGTATTGTGAAACAGTTCTGGGGACTAAAAGTCCAAAATCAAGGTGTTGGCTGTCTCTGAAGGCACGAGGGAAGAATCTGTTCCAGACCTCTCTCCTAGCTTCTGGTGGTGCATTGGCTTGTGCCGGTATAACCTCAAACTTCATGCAGCATTCTCCCTGTGTGCATGCACATGTTCAAATTCCCCTCCTTTATTTTTTAAGGCCACCGGTCATATTAGATTTAGGACCCACCCTATTCCAGTATGACCTTATCTTTTTTTTTTTTTTTTTTTTTGAGATGGAGTCTTGCTCTGTTACCAGGCTGGAGTGCAGTGGAGCGATATTAGCTCACTGCAACATCAACCTCCTGGGTTCAAGCGATTCTCCTGCCTCAGCCTCCGAAGTAGCTGGGACTACAGGTGTGTGCCACCACACCCGGCTAATTTTTTGTATTTTTAGTAGAGATGGGTTTTCACTGTGTTAGCCAGGCTGGTCTTGATCTCCTGACCTTGTGATCGACCCTCCTCAGCCTTCCTAAAGTTCTGGGATTACAGGCATGAGCAACTGTGCCCGGCCACAGTATGACCTCATCTTAACTCACTAATAATATCTGCAATGACCCTATTTCCACTTTCTTTTTTTCTGAGATGGAGTCTCACTCTGTTGCCCAGGCTGGAGGGCAGTGGCGTGATCTCAGCTCACTGCAACCTCCCCTTCCTGGGTTCAAGTGATTCTCCTGCCTTCTGAGTAGCTAGGATTGCAGGTGCATGCCACCACATCTGGCTAATATTTTTTTTGTATTTTTAGTAGAGATGGGTTTTTGCCATGTTGGCTAGGCTAGCCTTGAACTCCTGACCTCAAGTGATCCACCCGCCTCAGCCTCCCAAAGTGCTCTGAGATTACAGGCATGAGCCACCACATCCAGTCTGCAATGATCCTATTTCCAAATAAGGTCATATTCTGAGGTACTAGAGGTTAGGACTTCAACATGCATTTTGGAGGAATGCAATTCACCCACAACATTTGTGCTCTAAGAGTTTATAATCCAGTTAGAGAGAGAAGCATATGTCACTAGAGTCTGTTAAAAATTACTAGTTATTTTGATTAATTCATACTAAAATGTCCTTTTCATAGCATGGGTTTTTCCAATGTTATCTACCTGCTAGCTGCTAGTTTTACTTTTTGTCAGTGTGGTAATAAATAAATCTGTTTTACAGATACTTCAGTATTGTGCTAATATTTCAACCATGACAAAAAGTTGAATAACAATACTATTATGAAGAAATGTTGTATCCTTTATTTATAAGACAAAAAAATAAAAAAGCTTAATAATGGATTCCATTCAAGTAAGAAAGAGGGAAATAAAACTGATATTAATGAAAATGTTGCATTTCAATTTATCACAACAAAAAGGGCAAAGCATGCAGCCACTTTACTTCAGCTGTGTCTATATGACATGGCAGAGTGGGACTTTGGTGATTGTCTATTTAATCTCATCAGCTTAGACATCCATTTGGATAACTCCAGCAGTACGCAAATAGGACAGATGTTTAAAAGAATTATCCCGACCATTAATTAAAGCATGGGTTTCAGGCCGGGCGCGGTGACTCACACCTGTTATCCCAGCACTTTGGGAAGTCTGAGGCAGGCGGATCACTAGGTCAGGAGATCAAGACAATCCTGGCTAACATGGTGAAGCCCTGTCTCTACTAAAAATACAAAAAAGTAGCCGGACATGGTGGTACATGACCGTAATCCCAGCTACTTGGGAGGCTGAGGCAAGAGAATTGCTTGAACACAGGAGGCGGAGGTTGCAGTGGGCTGAGATTGTACCACTGCACTCCAGCTTGGGTGACAGAGCGAGGCTTTGTCTCAAAAAAAAAAAAAAAAGTATAGTTTTCAAAGAAGGGGATGTGGAAATTAGAGAGGTCAGTGAAAATGAGTTTGAGACTTTTCTTCTAACTTTTTCAGTTTAATAATGATTATCATAGAAATATAAACACCAGGAAAAGATTTTTGATAAAGTTTAACACGTAAAAGAAAATTCCAGGAAGAATTTCCTGCAGTGGAGGATTTGTATCATAGGAACATTGAAAGCAGATGCAAACCCTACACGTGCCACTGTGAACGTTAGGCATATTTCTCAACTTGCTTTTATTATGGATAGTTCCTGCTAAGATGGAATTTAAATAATGCATTGTTCAAGCATCACTGCTTTATATTCTACAGAAAAAGCCTATTTGTTGCAAACTTTCTTGCAATTTGTGCTCAAATAGTAGTGTCATTAAAAATGGCTGGTGGACTGGCCATTAGAGAATTGCAGATCAAAACTACAATGAGATACCATCTCATGCCAGTTAGAATGGTGATCATTGAAAAGTCAGGAAACGACAGATGCTGGAGAGGATGTGGAGAAATAGAAATGCTTTTACACTGTTGGTGGGAGTGTAAATTAGTTCAACCATTGTGGAAGACAGTGTGGTGATTCTTCAAGGATCTAGAAACAGAAATACCTTTTGACCCAGCAATCTCATTATTGGCTATATACCCAAAGGATTATAAATCATTCTACTATAAAGACACATGCACATGTATGTTTATTGCAGCACTGTTCATAAGAGCAAAGACTTGGAACCAACCCAACTGCCCATCAACGATAGACTGGAAAAAAAAAAGTGGCACATATACACCATGGAATACTATGCAGCCATAAAAAAGGATGAGTTCATGTCCTTTGCAGGGACATAGATGAAGCTGGAAACCATCATTCTCAGCAAACTAACACAGGAACAGAAAACCAAGCACTGCATGTTCTCACTCAAAATTGGGAGTTGAACAATGAGAACACATGGACACAGGAAGGGGAACTTCACACACTGGGGCTTGTTGTGGGGGTGGGAGGGTATGGGAGGGATTGCTTTAGGAGAAATACCTGATGTAGATGACAGGTTGATGGGTGCAACAAACCACCATGGCACTTATGTAACATGCACGTTCTGCACATGTATCTCAGAACTTAAAGTATAATAATAATAATAATAATGGCTGATGAGAGGAATGCCATCTCAAATATTTCATCCTAAACAAAAATATCAAGGCAAAGTTGTTTTTCAAACCTTTTCTTTGTCCATATTGTTATTTTCTCTTACCTGTGCTACTTCAAAACAAATACCCATCTGATGATCACAGTCCCTTGCTGAAAACACTTCAGCGGCTCTCCACTGCTCTGAACGTCAAGTACACAGTTTACAAGCAGAAAAATGATCTACAAAGTCCTTCAGGATCTGACCCCAGTTCACTTGTCTAGTCAAGGGATGATTATTTTTTGTTGTTTTGTTTTGCACTTCCTCAAATATTCAAAGCTTTCTTTTCCCTCTGAGCATTTGTTTCTACTGTTCCTTCTGCTTCTGTATTTCTTCATCTTGGTCCAGTTAGCCCTTACTCATATCCTTCCAGTTTCAGTCTGGATTTCACTTTTTCCGGAAACCACTACTGACCCCTCAAGTCCATGTTATGCGCCCTTTCTTCTTGGCATCTGACACGTCCTCATTTTGCAGCTCATTTTACCACACTTTGCCATAACTGCCTGTTTCCTTGTGTGTATTCTTCCAAATACTCTGATTTTTCCTGAGGGCAGGCAGTGACTCTTTTTCAATATGGTACTCCCTATACCTGCTGGACAGTGTTGGTACTAGACAGTGTTTTCAACACATGAACAAATGAGGGAGAGAAAAAAATGAAATCTCAATGATATTTCTGTAAGATAAGTAGCTGCTAATATTGATATTAAACATTTTAAATAATATTTTTCAAAAACAAGTATAACTCATCTATGGAAATGGAAATCAAAGTGGTGGCTACCATTGGAGGTACTGATGAGGAAAAGGCACAAGGGAATTTTCAAGGGAGCAGAAAATTATCCCTATCTTACTCTGGGTGCTGGTTTCATGGGCATGTGCAGACGTAAAAATTCAATGAGCTGTGCACCTACAATTTGTACCCTTTGTTGCATAAGTTAACACAAAATAAATAAAAAAGAAAAAATGTATATAACTACTCTTATCTCACTCTAATACCAAAGATACATTTTACTATTTGTCAGCTCAAAGAAATCTGAGATCTAGTTTTAAAAGCAACCTTGTAGTCCTGTTTAAGATTGGTACAATTTAATAAGATTATCCAAAACCTCCAAGCACAGGGAGAGTGGGTCCATGCAGGGCCTTTCTTCTACCTTTATAGCCCAGAGAAATTCCAAACTAGATAAGGGGCTGGGGTTGATCTTGTCTGAGCATCTTGTAGGAATCAGTTCCCTTTCAGGCCCTCCAATAATGAGAAATTCCCTGTATCCTGGTTTTAACTCCATAAGCTCCAAGCAAACTGCATTTCCAAAGCTTGTCTGAAATGAGTTTTAACATGAACCCTGTTGATCATTAGTCACCCCAAACTGAACCCACTTTCAATATGACCAAAAAATTCTTCTGACCAGTGATGGAATTCCCCCATTCTCAGACTGACTTCTTCAAGGAGACTTCCAATGAACTAAGCAGAATTCTTGTGCAATGAAGCCACCATTCCAGCATATTAGCATTTAAAATTGCTTCAAGAAGCTATTTCATATTTCAGGAGAAATGGAGTTAATTTCCCTCTTATGAAATGAATTTCATGTGTATGCTTGCTTATAGAATTCTCTAGTTATCTTTATTTATAGTTATTTTTACTCCTCATACAACTGTTAAAATATTTTGAAGATACACTGTTTATTCATTCTGGTACTGTATTTAGGATTACTTGTAACATTTCTAAATTAATTTTATTCTAACCTGTCTTCCCCATCAAATCTGTCTTTCATTTGAAGTACTTCAGCCTTATATTTCCTAAAATCCTGTCTCTGAAGCCATTTAGAGGGAAAATAGGCTGTTCAAATTGACTGCAAATTGTCTTTGCATGTGGGTCTACATCATCATTCTGGCTTTCTTGCATCCTGCAGTTATTCAGTGTGAAATAATGGTCGCAATCAATTGCAAATTTGTGGTTGTTTTTGACTGGGGGATATTTATTATTGTTATTAGATGATGCATAAGCTTTTGGTTCAGTATTTATGGAGGCAGGATATGCTTCTCTCCGAAGACTTTATATTTTAAAGGGCACATAAAATTTCAGACTTGCTTCTCAGCTTCATAAATACACATATGGATGCATAGAGTTAACACATATCATCCATCTTGACTTCCTTTTGGCTCAAGCAACCGCGGAACTAAATCCCATATAACCTATATAAGCCTGTATGTTTAAATCAACTTTAATGGGTAGGGGGGAGTTTGAATGCTTGATAATTTAGAACAAGAGAAACTTGTAACTTGCATTTAACAGTATATTCGTCAAAGTTATATACCCTCAGATAAATGAGATGCAGATTTCGTAGCTCTATACGTGTTAAATGTAATGAATGTTTTTCAAAAGTTTCTCAAGTCTAATTTGAAGCCATGCTAGTGAAGATCCTTTTTGTTATTTTTAGTTGACATATAACAAATGCACGTATTTATGGGGTACAGAATGATATTTGCATACATGTATAGAATGTGTAATGACCAAATCAGGGTAATTAGCATATCCATCACTTCAAACTTTTATCATTTCTTTGTGGTGCAAACATCCAAAATAGTTTCTTCTAGCGATTTGGAAATATACAATAAATTAATGTTAACTGCAGTCATCCTACAGTGCTTTACAACACTATAACTTTTCCTCTTATCTAGTTGTAATTTTGTATTTGTTAACCAACCTCTCCCTATTCATTCTCCCAATCCTCTGTCTTCCTTATCCTTCCCACCTCTAGCGACTGCTTTCTACTCTCTACTTCTTTGAGCTCACACTTTTTAGGGTCACTGGTGGTGGTGGGCCTCAGGAGAGCTGATCCTCAGGCTTTTGGGGTGGTGTCTGAAGACTTTGCTGCTGGAGGGAGCAAGGTTGCTGGCAGTGATGTTAGGTCCCAAGCAGGCCAACCCTTGGGCCTTTAAGTAGGGGACCATGGTAGTTCTACCCCTGGAGTTGGTGGATTAGCTATCATCAGCAAGTCTCAGGTGGGATGGTCCTCAGGACCCTTGGTGGTGGCCATGCAGTGGCTCTGCTGCTGGAGTAGGTGGGGAGGCTGGCTACAGTGAGCCTCAGGAGAGCCAGCCCTCAGCCCCCCAGGGTGTGCGGTGATGTGAAGGTGTATTGTGGTTCTGCTGCTGGAGTGGGCAGGGTTGCAGGCAGCAGCAGGTCCCTGGCTGTCAGCTCTCAGGCTCTGAGAAGCAGGCACCTTTGCTTCCTTTATATTAGAGGTAGACTTCCCATTTTCCTGGACCACCTGTTCCTGGAGTGCTGTGCACTACATGGGCTCAGGTGTTAGGTTCGCAGCTGCATCACTGGGTCCAACTGGAGTCATGGCCCTGCAGCCTTGTGTGTGGGTGAGATGGGATGATATTGGGGCTGCAGTGATGTGGACATGCAGGGGTTACTGGGCCCCCAGACAGGAAGCATTCTGTCAGTGGCTTTGTCCCCAAAATGGTACTGTTCAGCAGCATGGGTCCCAGGGACTAAGGAGGGACCCAGTGGCCTCTCTGGAGCAATGTAGTTGCACAGACTGCAGGCAGCTCCTACACTGGGCTCAACACTGTGGGACTGCAGGCATTTGTGGTGGGAATGTTGCCTGCGGGTCATCTCCTGCTGACCTTTCCTTCTCAAAGAGGCGGCCCTCTGGGCTCTGAGCGGATCCTGGCCCTCTGGGCTCTGAGCTGATCCTGGCCGGCTGTGTTGCTCTCCTCTTTGTGCTGCCATCCCGAGGTTCTGCACCTCAGAGGGTCTTTGTAACGTTTTTGCTGAATTTCAGGGCTCTCCCTTAGACATTTTATTTGACATGTGATTGTCTACTTGTTATTTTGGTCCTTCTTTGTGGAGGAGGCAAATGCTGGGCAGCTACAGCAAGCTATCTTGATGACCAAGATTCTTCTAATGTTTGCAAACCAAGACATGTCAGAATAATGAAAGGTATCTATTTTTATAAACATATGATACACACCACACACACACACACACACACACACACACACACACACACACACACACACACACACACACACACAAGACAGGGTCAGTATTAGACAATGTAGATGTGTAAAAAATTACTCCAGGCCAGGTATAGTGGCTGATACCTATAGTCCCAGCACTTTGGAAGGCCAAGGTGGGATGATTGCTTGAGCCCAGGAACTTTTCATCAACCTGGGTGATGTGGTGAGACCCCATCTCTACAAAAAAATTAAAAACTAGCCAGATGTAGTGGCACATGCCTGTGGTCTCAGCTGCTCGGGAGGCCAAAAAGAGAGGATTGCTTGAGCCCAGGAGGTTGAGACTTCAGTGAGCCATATTCACACCCTGCACTCCAGTCTGGGAGTCCGAACAAGACCCTGTGGAAAAATAAAAAAAGTTGCTCCAAAACTTAATGACTCACAACAATAACAATATTTATGTTGTCCATCGGTCTGCAATTTGGCAGAGCTTAGCAGAGAAAGGGAATATAAGGATGCTTGTGAAAACACTTTAAAATGCAATATTTATATAAAGTACTATAATTATATTGCACTTTTGTGATAGTAATGATTTTTCCCGTTTTCTATCACCGTCTCCTCTCCTCCGTTCAAGCATATAGCCCAGTTCTGTGTTTATAATGCCAGGGGAAGAGCATTATGAGACTGGGCAGGAAACAGAGATGGAGGGTAGTCACTAGCTTTTGTTTGTTCATCTGTGTGAATCCTTAAAGAGCTCATGCCTGATGCCAAGAGAAAGAATAATCCCACCTCCAAGTGTCAGTCAGGTCTCATGAGGAAATTCTGTATTTCACTAGGTATTTCAACAGAGTGGGTTTAATTTTGGAAATTGGCCCTCTAGGTGTTGGAGGGCTAAAAGAGCAAAAGTAGGCTTTGAGGGAATAATCTGGAGGAAGTAACAGGAAGTTTCCAACGGGACTGTTCATGGGGAGGGATAGCAATGGAGAGAAAGCCGGGCTTAGCAGACTCTAGAAGTTCCGGCTTCTAAGACCTTGCTGATAAAACAGGTTGCAGTAACGAAGCCAGCTAAACACACCAAAACCAAAATAACCACGAGAGTAACCACTGGTCGTCCTCACTGCTACACTCCTACCAGCACCATGACAGTTTACAGATGCCACAGCAACATCAGGAAGTTACCCTATATGGTCTAAAAAGGGGAGGCATGAATAATCCACCCCTTGTGTAGCAAATCATCAAGAATAGCCATAAAAATGAGCAACCAGCGGCCCTCAGGGCTGCTCTGTCTATGGAGTAGCCATTCTTTTATTCCTTTACTTTCCCAATAAACTTGTTTTCACTTTAGTGTATGGACTTGCCCTGAATTCTTTCTTGTGCAAGATCAAAAAACCTTCTCTTGGGGTCTGAATCAGGACACCTTTCCTGTAACACGGACTGCTGGAAAATACTGAGGCAGATGTCTGAAGCCACTGCTGCTGGTGGAACAAATTGCCAGTCCTGGGCAACACTGACAGGACTGGCAGTAATCGGGAAGGAAGCCGCTTTTCTCTTCCTTCTGCCATTGATCCTTCTCTGCTGCATCCAGTAGCAGAATTAGCAGAAAGTTAACCAGAAAAGGAGTCTGAGAAATACAGTTTCCAGAATCCCGGTCCCAGAATCACAGAGCATAGCGCAGAAAGGGTGGATTTGTAGCCGAAAGGTAATAAGCAGATAACCAGCATGTTCTTGTACTGGAAAAAAAAAAAAAAAAAAGGTGGCTGGGCTAGATGGCTCATACCTGTAAGGAGGCCGAGGTGGGTGGATCACAAGGTCACAAGTTGGAGACCAGCCTGGCCAATACGATGAAACCCCATCTCTACTACAAACACAAAAATTAGCTGGGTGTGGTGGCGCACACCGGTAGTCTCAGCTACTCTGGAGGCCGAGGCAGAAGAATCACTTGAACCCGGGAGGCAGAGGTTGCAGTGAGTCCAGATCGTGCCACTGCACTCCAGCCTGGGTGACAGAGCAAGACTCTTGTTTCCAAAAAAAAAAAAAAAGGAAAAAAAGGTACCACTGGATTTAGGATAGAAGAAATTGGGAGTTAGTTAATAAGAGAGCTGGAGTTTGGTTGGTCCTGTGACCTTGTTTCCTAGGCAAAGGCTTAGGAACAAAAGAAAAGAGTGCAAACAGGAAGAAGAAACTTTGCAGATACATTTGTAAGTGATTGTTCAAGAATAGAGTATACTCCTTCCTGTGTCTTGGACCTCCATTACCCCAGCCCCTGTCAATTTAGACACACCTCCAGAAAGAAGGAAGTTGTCTCAAATGAATCAAGAGTAAATTTCAGTTCCCAAAGTGAGGGCTTAAAATAGAAACGAATCTGTAAGTTTCTATTTTTCTTAAAATAGAAACTAATAGGCATGGTGGCTCATGCCTATAATCCCAGTACTTTGGGAAGCCAAGGAGGGAGGATCACTTGAGACCAGGAGTTTGCAACCAGTCTGGGTATCATAACGAGACCCTACCCCTACAAAAATAAAAACTAAAAAATTGGCCTGGCATGGCAGCCTATACCTGCAGTCCTAGCAACACAGGAGGCCGGGACAGGAGGATGGTTTAAACCCAGGAGTTTGAGGCTGCAGTAAGCTGTGATCATGCCACTGTGCTCTAGCCTGGGCAACAGAGCAAGACTCTCTCTAAAAAGGGGGAAGAAAAGAGAAGAAATAAATCAACTTGAGCCTTAAAAATATGAAGGAAATTAAATTTCAGGTATGTCTGAATTTGTGGACTGATAGTTATGCCCTTTGAAGTATATTTTTTAATTGTATAAAAAAAAACTTCAGACACAGGGCAAATTCCTGGAGGATAACACCAAATGCTTGTGATTATTATTTCTAGAGTCTAAGATTATGGGTGATTCTTTTTTTCTTTATACCTCTCATTATTTTCCTAATTATCTACAATACATGTATCACTTTTACAATAAAAATTATTTTCAAGAGCCTGTTAATGTAAATGTGACACTGTGATTTACTATTATATCATGTCTCAAAAACATATCTGAGTTGGCCTATTAAAGGCCTAAATTTCCCTTTTTAATTCTCTGATTTTTAAAGGAAGATTAGAAACCAGCAAGTCCTGTGAATTTCATTCCTCACTGTGTTCTCCTAAGCCTCATGTACCTTCTAATTAAAAAGAAGGGTGTAGTCTTCATTTTGAATTTCATCTTGACAAAAAAAATTAGTTTCAATCATTTTTCTCTATAAATAATATAGAGTATATAATTATAAACTCTTTCCTCTGCCCATTAGCACCAGAGTCTGGCTCTATTATAGTAGTCCACAACTGATCTTGAAAATATGGCAGAAATGGTATGCTGGAAGCATTGGAGAATATGTTTCAAACATTCAGACAAAGTTCTGTTTTAGTCAGTAAAACAGGGGCCATTGGACAAGGTCTGAGAGATAGATTATTAGAGGAAAGACACAGGAAAAGAAAAGGAAGAGAAAAAACTGAAATCATTTAACTTTGCAAGAGGCTTGACTTCCAGGACAAACAAGGACTTGGGAATTTAAAATTTGCACCTCCCTTTAGGCATTATGTGTTGAAATCCATTGTAAATACCGTGTTATTAGTCCAAGAGATTTCCATAGATAGCAAGATGCCTGGAATTCCAGAAGGAAGAAGTTACGTGTAAAGAAGCATTCTATTGGCATCTGTAAACAGGCCAACACCTGAAAGAATAGAAGAAAGTCAAACACAAATGAAAAAGAATCAGTACAAACATTCCAACAGACATCAATATTGCCCACTCCAAAAGATATTCCTTATGTTGGACTGCATGTCCCACATTGTGATGTTTAGGATTGGCCATAACTTGATCCATGAAATGTGAAAGGAACTGGTCTGTGTCTTTTCTGGCTTTTGGGAAGAAGATCATGATCCAATGTGCAACTCCTCAGTTCTCTCTTCTTGATCCAGGATTGGCATCAGCCTGGATTCTTTGAGCATGATGAACAAAACAGCCCTGCTGAACCTTGATTAACACGTAGCAGGAGCAAAAAGTAAGCTTTGTGGTTTAAGTCACCAAGACTTTGGGATTGTTTGTTATTGCAGCATAACCTAGTCCACCCAATTGTTACAGAAAAAGAGTCCTGATCCAGGCCCTGAGAGAGGGTTCTTGGATCTCGCACAAGAAAGAATTCAGGACAAGTCCATAGAGTAAAGTGTAAGCAAATTTATTAAGAAAGTAGAAGAATAAAAGAATAACCCCTGAGGGCTGCTGGTTGCCGATTTTTATGGCTATTTCTTGATGACATGCTAAACAGGGGGTGGATTATTCATGCCTCCCCTTTTTAACTGTTGCCATGGTATCTGTAAACTGTCATGGTGCCGGTGGGAGTATAGCAGTGAGGACAACCAGAGGTCACTCTCCTCGCCATCTTGGCTTTGGTGGGTTTTGGTGGCCAGCTTCTTTACTGCAACCTGTGTTATCAGCAAGGTCTTTATGACCTGTGTCTTACACTGACCTCCTATCTTATTTGTGGCTTACAATGCCTTCACTGTCTGGGAATGCAGCCCAGTAGGTTTCACCCTTATTTCACCCAGCACCTATTCAAGATGGCAGTGGACTGGTTCACACGCCTCTGATACAATGTCACCTACCATATCCATCCCCACCAAAGCATTTTAAAGAACCTATATATATCCAAGTGTTCTCCACTGAGTGAGAAAGAATGAATGCACATGATCACTTCAGTGATTTAGGGCGGGATTTAAACATTTTGATAACTTTTTTGATTTAAAATGTATAACATTTTGTTTTGCTTCCTTTTGGTAGTGACATGCTGTGCTATGCTTTTCTGAGAAATACTTTTTAATTTTATGTTCCTACTTCCCCTTACTCTCAGTTATTTCTTAAAATCCTTTTGATGAATGCTTAATGTTCATTCCCATGAATATTACTGATAAATTTCTCTTTTTAACCATCACCCTTTAAAATTTAAGTGTCTGTGTCTATGTAATCTAAGCAGTTTTTTAATTTTTATGTTTAGATACTTTATCTGGCAACCACACAAAAAGTAGAAGACTCTACTCTTCTTTTCTTTAATAAGTTCCACAAGGAGCAGAACTAGTAAGAGGAAATTAGTGTTTGAAAAATCAGCCATTGTACAGCTGTGAAAAGAAAGCTCTCTAAGGATAGAACTATTGCGGCTATGAATTAATGAAAAAATATTTCACTATTTTCTTTAAGTCAGTCTTTCCTCACGATCTTGTAAAGCATTCTTCCAGGTTGATAATAATAGGCTTTTTTTCAAATTTCATATTCAGGTGCTCCCATCAGTAGGATGAATTTAAGAATTATTTTTACTGGGTGTGGATCTTGAGAGAACTGGCAAACCAGGCAATTTTGAAGCTGTTGTTTTTTCATTAGCTGGGAGCCTAACCTGACCCCTCCACCCTGACTGAATTTGACCTAAGTGAACACAGTCTGTCTCTGGGATATGGATAAGATTGGAGGGAAAAGATACTCTGCATGTCCCCAGCTGAGAAAAGGGGAAGGAGCAAAAGATAAGAACTGTGGTTTCAAGTATCCTTAATGGGAATTCTCCACAGTCATTTTTCATCAGGGCTGGGAGCTGTCAGAGCTTTGACTACAGACTCTTCTTCCCTGGGAATCCCTTTGTTTGGTCACTCTGGTGTTTGAACTTTGGCCAGGCCATTTTTTGTATTCTCCAGGTAACCGGGTCTGCCTTGAGACAGCCCCCGGAAGTGACTCATGGTCTGTAAATGATACACCCCTGTCTGATGTTTCGTTTTCTTCCTATGCTCATGTCCTGAAAGGCAAGGGTGATTTTTCTCTTTTGTGTTTTCCTGGCTGTTGTCTTGCTGGCTTGTAAAGTCTAAAATGCATTCAAGCCATGGCACCAGGCATTTTCATCAGTATTTTTATTGGTTTGTTTTTTTTTCTTTTTTGGTTATGCATATTGAAAGTAAATCAACATGTTAAAAAGAAAGAGAAAGAGATCAGAAAAGGAATGACGCTTGTTAGTGGTTTCTGATTTTATGAGTCTGAAGGACGTGTCACATTGAGCCTCAGAATGATTTTAATTAGCTGCATGACTGAAATGCCCTGTAAGTGTGGCACATTAAAGACGTACCTTGCAGCCGGGAAGGAGAGATGCTGAAGAGAGGGGAGAGGCAGCTACAAACACAAACCACGCTGCTCATTTTTGCCTGCTTCTTCACACTGCTAACAAAAGGCAATTCACCGAGGCACACTTTCTGATTCTTGGTTTGAAAAAGCTGGAGAGAATATCAATGAAGCCCCACCCAATTTTTGCCTGTTAGTAATTCAGCTCCAGAAAGTAAGAAATATGAAAAACAAAACCAGTTTTTCAGTCAATAAGAAAGGACTTTTTTTTAGGAATTTAGAGTCCTGTGCAAGTGGCCTTGTCTTAGCAGGGCCTTGGCCAACTCCCAGCTGGTGTTCCCTTTACAGTAATGAAGCGTGGCAGGTTGCACAATCATTCTGAACAGCGCAGGGCTCAGAAGAAACCCTGGCTGGTCATGGTGTGCACAGAGTCTTGCAGTCTATACAGAGGCCAAGAGCTGAGTCCATTTTCAGTCCCTCCACTTCTGAGTGACATAGTGATCCTCTCTGTTGGGGGACATAGGTGGAAACACATGCTGAAGCTAAAGAAGCTAAACAAATGCTGGACATTATCACGAAAGCTACTGAAAACATAGCAGAGAAGCCTGCTTACTCTTGTTCCAAACAAGTAGGCCCCTCACTAGGCATGTTTGGTGCCATTCTGGGTGCCACATCTGAGGACGGAATCACAGGGCTGGGCAAGAATTCTTTCAGGTGGGTGTCATGTAGGCCACAGATCAGTCTATTAATTACAGTTGTAACCACCCAACTTCCCATGTTCCAGTCCCCAGCTGTCCACTGAACACAAAGATTCTTCTCGACTGCCTCTCCAAGGAGTCTACCAAGAAAGCAACCAGCATTGCTGGGTTGGTCCCGGTAGCCAGTCTTCAGGATGCTAGAGAGTTCTTCAACATGGAAGAACCGTGGCCTCCACCCAATCCTGTCTCTTGCCTTGTCACTTGAGCCTCAGAGGAAGAGTGCCCACAGCTCTCGTAAGTCCTGCCTGTGTTTCTGACTTCCACCCTGCCCTACATTTACAAAGTATTTCGTTAAAGTGGTGCATCAGCTTTTGGTCCCCAGTATCCTAATTGCCAAGGTGGCAACTCTGTATAAGATGCCGTAAAGAGACCAGCTGCTGTGCCCTCCTCTTCACCCTCTACTTCTCCTCTCCTCTTAGACTGTGCCTCCAAACCAACTCCTCCATCCTTCAAATACAAATGAACCTGGCCCAGGCACATCAGTGATCCCAGAAGGGCCAGACGAAGCCACAATGAAGCCTTACCTTGGCAAGCTCAAATGTCCCATGACTCAACCAAATCCTCACCAAATCTCTAGGAAGCATGAGTAGGGAAAATCCACTTTAGAAATAGTCAGAGGTTGCAGTACTTTTAGGTAGTCAAAAAGGCAGACAGAGAAGCTGAAAGGCAGACAGAGAAGCTGAAAGGTAGACAGAGCCCTTCAGTTGTCTGTTGAATCCAGTCCAGTGTGGTCTCTGCTGAACCTCACGCCCCTAAGTATGAGCAAGACACATTCCGGGAAAAAAAAAAAAAAAAAGAAAATCAAGCATGAAGAACATCTACTACATTCATGGGACCAAGAGTAGGACATTTTCCTGTTTCATAAGAGCTCATAGAGGTCCAGAGGGAAGCTTAATTTAATAATTCAAAGGAGATACAGTTTTTGCTGCTCCTTCTTCTTCCGGACATCTGATAAGCAAGAACTCATTTTTATGTTCAGCTATGTGAGACCAAAGGAACTTCTCATGGTTGCCATGGGATACCTTCTAAATATGTGGTCTGATGTGATCTCCCCAAATTGTTATGCAGTGAAAATATCATAGTTTCTAAGTATATAGAATTTTTTCAATTACATAGCTAGATAAATGTGATATTTCCCCTTTGGATTGTATTATATTGGGGTTGGCTATGTTTCAGTAGGTTTTGGTAATAGAATTAAAGACTTTCTAGCTACAGGGCATCAATAACTTAGAGACCAGTTAATTTTGGGTTGATGATGTGAATGATACCAACTTACTTTTTTTTTTAGCTGAGGAAATTTGTTTTGCAACAGAAAACATAAGAAATTTTCTCTCCCTGGAAGATACTCATACATACCAGATGTGCTCATCATACTTTGCATAGCCCTTGACTATTGAACTTTCACATAGTGACTATTTATTCAGTTGTCCTTCTTCTCTACTGAAGACAGGTTCCTGGAGGGCATGGAGTGTGTTGTTTGTCTCTATATTCCTAATGCCTAGCACGACGACTGAAACATTAGAGGTATTACATAAATGGTGGCCAAAGAATCAAAATGTAGGATCAATGCAGTGGTCTACATAAATTAATAGTCCTTTGACAAAGAGGCCTTGGAAGAAAGATATTGTTGAGGAATAAAATTTGTTCTGAATTTAAGTCTTTGCCACACCACAATTTTTGCTCTAGGGAGAGAATAACAAAGATTTAACTGGAAATTCATTTCCCCACAAATACTAGAAACCCAGAAAATACACTTAGGATTTAGAGCAGTGAGGCAATATCCTAATAACCTACTGAAGCAGTTTGGCTGTCCTGTCACCCTGAAGATAATGATATTTGCAGCTGAGAAGGGATGCCACATTGCATTATGTTGATCTGTATATCCATCTCTGCCCAAGCTTTCCTCTGCCACCTGCTTGCATGATACAGTGTCATTCCAGTGAGAGTGACTATTGTGATATTGCTAATATGAGGGAAACATTAATTTTTTTAAACAAGGCATTATGCAATGCCTGTGAAAAATTGTACATAGATACTTAAAAAAAAAATTAGCCAGGTGACATGGCTCACACCTGTAATACCAGCACTTTGGAAGCCCAAGGCAGGTGGATCACCTGAGCTTAGGAGTTTGAGACCAGCCTGGCCAACATGGTGAAACCCTGTCTCTACTAAAAATACAAAAAATTAGCCAGGCATAGTGACAGTCCCAGCTGCTCAGGAGGCTGAGGCAGGAGAATTGTTTGAAGCCAGAAGGCGGAGGTTGCAGTAAGCCAATACGGTGCCACTGCCCTCCAGCCTGGGCAACAAGAGTGAAACTCTGTCTCAAAAAAAAAAAAATAGTGATTTCTGATTTCTCTTTTATATGCTGGGATGTTTCCTTCAAGCCCTCCTTCATCTTGCACATAAATCCCTCTTTTTTACCTTCCTTTCCATCTTCAAATACTCTTTCCTGTCTGAAGGGAAGCACAGTTCTCCAAAGCCTGTTGGTTTGCAGCAGCTGCAATTAAAAAAAGCCTGTGTGAAGTTCAAGAGAGTGTGTGTGTGTGTGTGTGTGTGTGTGTGTGTGTGGGTGGGTGGGTGTGTGTGTGTGTTTCAGAAGGAGGGAGAAGGGAAGTTGTAATGGCCAGGTAGGAAACTCATACCTATTCTCCATCAGCTCTATCTGAATCTGCTTTGGTACTAGCTGGGCCTTGTCTTCAGGGCTGCAGTTACCATGACTTCATAGGTTTTTGCAAATTCAGCTCTCAAAAGATGTTACCTCCTTGTTGCTTGCCTGTGATTATGGCCTACAGCCGTAACCATGATTTCCAGCTGACTTGACAGCAGTTCAACCTCACTGCAGGCAAAAGGACTCAGCATAATGTAGGCAGGACCACGTAATGGGCTCTGTACAATCACACAGCCCTGGGGCCAATCCAGGCTCTAGCTCTGTGAGTCTAAACAAATTGCTTACTCTCTGAGCCCTTTAGTATATTTGTCTGTAATATTGGAATAAAGATATAGACTTCACGATATTGCATGGAATTAAGTAAGCTGAGGTATATAAAGGGTGTGGGAAAGAGTAGGCTCGGCAAACCCTACAAATTCATTCCACTTTTGATTAGCTTCTTCTCTCTCCCAGTAGTAACAGAGGCTGCAAGATACAGAGGAAAATGGAAAACACATCTTTGTTAGTATGCTCTGTTCACTCTTTCTGTCCCACTTTTTTTAATATTCTCTTGCTGTGGGAGGGCTGAAGGTCTCAGGATGAATGAGGGAAAATGCAGATGAAAACACATTCTTAAGCGAAAACTTTTAAGAGTAGCAACAGTACCTGGCCTAGAAACTTCCTTTGGATTCACATTTAAAAAATCAAAAATAGCCTTTGTATATACTTTTTTGTTTGTTTTTTTGAGATTGAGTCTCGCTCTGCACCCAGGCTAGAGTGCAGTGATCTCGGCTCACTGCAACCTCCGCCTCCCAGGTTCAGGCGATTCTCCTGCCTCAGCCTCCTGAGTACCTGGGACTAGAAGTGCCTGCCACCATGCCCAGCTAATTTTTGTATTTTTAGTAGAGATGGCGTTTCACCATATTGGCCAGGCTGGTCTCAAACTCCTGACCTCGTGAACAGCCTGCCTCGGCCTCTGAAAGTGCTGGGATTACAGGTGTGAGCTACTGCACCCGGCCAGCCTTTGCATATTCTTACCACTTATATTTGAATGATATCCAAACAAACTTCCTAGATTAAAGTTCTGAGTTCAAGCTTTGGAAATGTGTTCCTGTGGCCACTTACACTCAAAAAGATGTTGAGGGAGGGGAAAGGCAAGAAAGTACCCTGGATCCAAAAGTTCAGGGTAGTTTTACAACACTTTGACAACACTTACTTGCCCTGATCACAGCACTTGCTTTCTTTTACCAGCAATTTATTTCAGTTCATGGCATTGCACATAGAGTGGCAGGATTTACCGAGCGGTTTAGATGCAATCTGATACTTTACCTAAAAACAACCCTAGGAGTTGTTTTAAGACAACAGGAGACACCCAAGTAAAGTGAATAGACATGCCCTTTAATGAACATATATTCAAAATCATGTTGTGATGGGGTGATATATTAGGACCTCCATTTTAGCATTACTTAAGTGGGTAAAATGTGCAGGGGAAATTTCTTTGGCCACGGAGTCAATCCGTCATATACATTTGCTAGATCCAGCTGTATTTCCTAAATGCTGAACATATTGTTCTGGCTGTTTATATTCTTGGCGTCCAGCACTGCTGTGCATTCCCAAGTGCCAAAGAGCACGGAGCTCAGCAGTAGCTTTCCCTAAAAGGCCTGTAAAGCCATGACTAGTTTATTCTCTCAAAGATCCAAGGTACTTGTTAAAGCACAGGATCTGTTGCAACTGACGTGGCTCTGAGTTAAATGTGTCACAGCACATTCTTAGGGAGACAGAGTTCCTTTGACTAACAGACTCCATATTTGTCAAAACTACTGTAAGTCAAAGGTTAGCAGCAGCATCTGGCAGCACAAAACCGAGTCTACAGAGCAAAAGTAAGCACTAGGCCAGTGAGTAAGCCTGCTACAGCTTACTCTCTCCACTGCTTGGTCTGGGTAGGAATTTACAGACTACGCTGGGTGTGTAAAAACAGAGTGGAAACCTGGGTGATTGTTTTACTTTAGGAGGGAGTTGCCCAACCCTTTTTGGAACAAATAATATGGTGGAATGTTTGAAAACATTTGTTTTCATTTATTATATTTTTAAAATTAAAAAAAAATGAGAGTTTAGGTAGCTCAGTTTAAGATATCCAAAATCTCATAGACACAGAAACATTACAAAGTCAGTCCAAGATCAAATGGCACAGGAATGCAGTGGAGGGACATTAACCCAGGTTGAGAAAGGAAGGAGGAAATGGTGGTACCATGGGGCTGCTACGGGTTTCCCTGGGACCCCAGGTAACTCTGCAACCTGAGTAACTAGACATAAAGCATCCGGCTAGCCTCATTACATACCTTCGCTTTGAGTCGCTGTGACATGGGAGGATTGGCACACAGGTTTTCTAGAGGACATGAGGCCTGAATCAGGTTTAGAATGCCAACTAAATAAATGGGGAGGTGTCGTTCTTATAAAAGGTTAGCATCCAGCTTTCACAGAAGCTGAATACCTCCGATGTCTCTGCTCTATGTGTGTTGAACACAGTAGGTATCAAAGCATCTGATATTTCAAAATGCACTGTGGCCTACCTCTGACTCTGACCTAAAGAGGGAAAGAAATAATTTATAAGCATGGCAGATCAAGGAAAAAGAGAATTTGTCCTAGCAAAAGTCTTTAAAAGATGATCCTTTTGGATACAGAATTTTCACTTAAAGAACTTTAAGTGACTAGTTAAGTGTTTAGTTACAGGTATATCCACCACTGTTTTGTTTTGTTCTTGAAAGAAAGGAAAAACAGGAAGCTATCTAAATATTTGTCCAACAGTAACACATTGTATGTTACCGTCCTATAATGGAATAATTTACAGTCCTTGAAAAGTGATTTTATAGGATAATAAGGAAAGATATAATGACATTATTCAGCTAAAAAAAAAAAAGCAAATTGAGAGTCATGCTATGAAAGACACTACAAAGAGAATAAAGACAAAATTTTTGAAAATCGTATATTGGATAAAGAACCTGTATCCAAAAAAAAAAAGAAAAAAAAACTCATAAAACTCAATAAGAAACTAAAACCCAATTTTAAAATGAGCAAAAGATCTGAACAGATACATCACAAAAAAAAAATACTGATGGAAAATAAACATATAAAAAGAGGCTTAACATCATTTATCACTAGTGAAATGCAAATGAATACAACAGTATGATGCCAGTACACATCTATTAGAATAGCTGAAATCCAAAGAACTGATAGTACAAATTGCTGGCAAGGAAGCTAAGCAACAAGAATTTTCATTCAATGCTGGTTGGAATGCAAAATGATATAGCTACTTTAGAAGACAGCTTAGCAGTTTTTTACAAAGCAAAACATAGTCTTACCATATGATCCAACAGTTAGGCCTTTAGTTATTTACTCAGCTGATCTGAAAATATATGTGCATGCACATGAAAAATTCACATGCAAATATTTGTAGCAGCTTTATTTATACTTGCCTAGAAGATATTAATATGTCTTTAAATAGGTGAATGGATCAATACACTCTTATGCATACATATAATGAAATAATATTTAGCAATAAAAAGGAATGAGCTATCAAGCCATGCAAAAATATGGATAAATCTTAAATGCATATTTCAAACTGAAATAAGCCAGTCTGAAAAGTTTGCATACTGTGTGATCAAGTTTTTATGACATTCTGGAAACAAACTACAGAGATATCAAACAGATCCATGGTTGCCAGAGGTTTGGAAGAGAGATGGTCAACCACGTGAAGAATGGAAAGTTATTTTTTTTGGGTGGTGAAACTCTTCTATATGATATTGCAATGGTAGATACTTAACACTGCATTTGTCAAAAATCTATAGAATTTTATAGCACAAAGAGTTAAAGCATGTGAATTTAAAAAATCCATTTAGGAGACCAGGGGATCACAGAATGAAATGCAGACTATGACAAAGGAATTTCCATTAGAAATGTGTAAAATGACCTCAGTGAAGAGAGTAGGAGTAAAAGTGCCAAACTAAATAACTTTTTGAAATGAGTGGGAAGTAAAACCCTACCTAAGCACTGTACTCTAGTAGGTAAAATTATTGCCCGTGAGAGTAAGGGTTAACAATTCTGAAACCACCATATGTGCATACTAGAATTGAACAATTAAGTAAATAAAGGGCAGATGGTGGAAACTAGGTTTCTCACTATTGGAGTAGGAGTTTACAGAGAAGCAAGAAAATTAGTCATAATGCTTCATGTAGTACTGGATTAGCGTTGGAGATATCAGCATGAATTCATGTTTAGTTTAATATAGATACAAACGGACATGTAGGAAGAAATAATTAAAGACATGTTTGCATACATCAGTTAGTGTATGCATACATGTTTTCTTGCTCTGTTAGCTGAGAGAGCCTCAAAGCAACAAATTCAAGTACCAATGAGCCCACTCAGTGCCCAGATCTTGGTTTCTAATACCATTCTCCAATAAAAGAATCTGGAGCTCCTGGGAGAAATGGCTGATTTCAGATCAGGCAGGGAGAATGTAAGTCTGAACCATCTTTTAAGTGCCAGGAAGTAGAAATTGCTCAAGAAAACCCACAACAAGGGGGTATGTCAAAGGGATATAGCAGCCAACTGAAGAGCTCCCAGTGGCCAAACCTGGAACAATTTGAGCAAAAAGATAAATAACAGTGTTGGATTATAACCCATAATATTGAATAAATATCTATGAGTTCATATTGTTACAAATAAGTGATTACATATACAAGTGAGAGAGAATAAAAATAGACAAATTATCTATAAAGAAGAATTCCAAATACTTTATGTAGATACTCCCCCCCATTTAAGGAGTAGAACATAACTTCCTATTCCTTAACAGTGGGCTCCACGCAGTGACTTCCTTCCAAAAAGCACAGTATGAAAAGGTGGACAGAAAAAGAATAACTTCATTGTGAAGAGAACTGACAAGCAACCTCAGCCAGATGATCAAGGTTGACACCTACAGTGATAAGTCATGCTGATAGTATGTAACCTTGATATGTTGGGATGATAATGGCACTTCTGGGTTTCTCCTCCCCCAAATTCATAACCCCAGCTAATCAAGAAAAAAAACAAATCCCAAATGAGGGACATTCTACAAAACAACAAATCATTATTATTCAAAATTATCAAAGTTATCAAGAACAAGAAAGTCTGAAAAATTGTTATAATCTAAGCAGTCTAAAGACACATAATAATAAAATGTAATGTGTATCCTAGATGAGATTCTGGAACAGAAAAGGAATATAGGGTAAAAAGTAAAGAAATACAAATAAAGCATTGACTTCAGTTAGTAATAATGCATACTATATTATAACAATGTGGTCTATATGGGAACTCTCTGCAATATCTTTACAATTAAAAAAAATTAAACTTTAAGTATAAATCTGAAGCTAATATCAAACCAATAGTTAATTAAGCAAAGAGCATATTTATACTTTTTCTGAATTTGAAGATGATGGATAGATAGATAGATACACATATGGCCAACCAGAAAAAAGAAAAAAGCTATATCAAAATATTAACAGTGGCTATTTGTTGGTGGTGCAATTAGAAAGTATTATTTTCTTATTTTGTTCATCTGTATGTATGATTTTATAATATAAAAAGAAAAATAAATTGTGAGCCTTTATTTAGACCAGAATAATTCCCTGATTTAAGTACAAAAAAAAGAATCATAGCTGGTATTTAAAATTTCTAAAAATATTTAACAGGGTATGGAATAATTCTGTTAGGGGAAAAATATAAAAATTACTTTTTAATTTAAAACTCTTTAGTGCCTAAGGGTAAATGTAAAGAAGAATCATTATTTCTTAAACTAAGAGTTTGACAAAACATAGTCAAGGAAGATTCTCAAATTAACCTTCCAGAGGAATTCCAATTCCCCCTTTTAATTCATTGACTTTCCTGATTCTAATTTCTTACATAATTTAAGATGTTTAAAAATCTCTAGAGAGGCTGGTCTGAGGCTCCAAGGAGGTGCTGTCAGATGTCTCTTGAATTCAGTCCTAAGCACACCTCCTAGAGCAGGCTCCTGCCTTGCAGATTAGAAGATCATGGTTGTGCACAACATCAGAGTGCTGGTAATGTCATTAACACCTTCTCCAGGAAGAAGCAAATAGCTATTTTCAACAAAAATCTATTCTGTAATTCCCATGATGACTTTGCTTATTCTTTTCAAAATTATTCAATCACTCTGTGCTTGAATTTATTTGAGATAGGCCATGTGTGTGTGTGTGTGTGTGTGTGTGTGTGTGTGTGTGTGTACATACATATATATTATATATATTTTTAAACAGTTAAACATGTACTGTTTTATTTCAGTGAATGGAAAATTTTGTTTTAACTTTTATTTTGGGTTCTGGAGTGTATGAACAGGTTTGTTATACAGGTAAATTGCACATCTTGGGGGTTTGGTGTACAGATTATTTCATCACCCAGGTAATAAGCATAGTACTTGATAGGTAGTTTTTGGGTCCTCTCCCTCTTCCCACCCTCCACCCTCAAATAAGCCCTGGTTTCTGTAGTTCCCTTCTTTGTGTCCATGTGTACTCAGTGTTTAGCTCCCACTAATAAATGAGAACATGCGATATTTGGTTTTCTGTTTCTGCGTTAGTTTGCTCACAGTTATGGCCTCCAGCTCTATATGTATTGCTGCAAGGGACAGGATCTTGTTCATTTTTATGGCTGTGTAGTATTCCATGGAGTATATGTATTAGGTTGGTGCAAAAGTAAATGCAGTTTTTGCTATTGCTGTCAAATGGCAACAATCATAATTACTTTTGCACCAACATTTATCACATTTTCATTATCCAGTCTATTGTTGATGGGCATTTAGGTTGATTCCATGACTTTGCTATTGTGAAAAGTGCTGTGATGAATATATGCATGTATGTGTCTTTATGGTATAATAATTTCTGTTCCTTGGGGTATATATCCAATAATAGTACTGATGGGTCAAATAATACTTCTGTTATTAGTTCTTTGAGAAATCACTACAGTGCTTTCCACAATAGCTGAACTAATTTACATTCTCACCAGCAGTGTATAAGCATTCCCTCTTCTCTGCAACCTTAACAGGATCTTTTATTTTTTGACTTTTTAGTAATATCCATTTTGACTGGTATGGGATGGTATCTCATTGTGGTTTTGATTTGCATTTCTCTAATCATCAGTGATACTGAGGCATTTTTTCATATGCTTTTTGTCCACATGTATGTCTTCTTATGAAAAGTGTTTGTTCATATCCTTTGCCCACTTTTTAATGGGGCTGTGTGTTTTTTGTTTGTTAATTTGTTTAAGTTCCTTATAGACACTGGATATTAGACCTTTGTCATATGCAGTTTGCAAATATTTTCTCCCATTCCGTATGTTGTCTGTTTACTCTGCTGATAGTTTCTTTTGCTGTACAAGAGCTCTTAGTTAAATTACATCCCATTCATCAATTTTTGTTTTTGTTGCAATTGCTTTTGGTGTCTTTGTCATGAAATTTTTATCAGGGCCTATGTCCTGAATGGTATTTCTTAGGTTATCTTCCAGGGTTTTTATAGTTTTAGGTTTTACATTTAAGTCTTTAATCCACTTTGAATTGATTATTGTATATGGTGTAAGGAAGGGATCCAGCTTCCGTCTTCTGCATATGGCTCACCAGTTATCATAGCACCATTTATTGAATAGGGAGTCCTTTCCCCATTGCTTGTTTTTGTCAACTTTGTCAAAGATCAGTTGATTGTAGGTGTGTGGCTTTATTTCTGGGCTTTCTATTCTGTTTCATTGGTCTATGTGTCAATTTTTCTACCAGTCCTATGCTGTCTTGATTACTATAGCTCTGTAGTATAAAGTTGGGTAACTTGATGCCTCCAGCTTCATTCTTTTTGCTTAGAATTGCCTTGGCTATTCAAGCTCTTTTTTGGTTCTCTATACGAATTTTAAAATAGTTTTTTTCTGATTATGTGAAGAATGTCACTGATAGTTTGATAGGAATAGCATTGAATCTGTAAATTGCTTTGGGCATAATGGCCATCTTAACATTATTGATTTTTCTATCTGTGAACATGGAATGTTTTTCCATTTGTTTGTGCCATTTCTGATTTCTTGGAACACTGTTTTATAATTCTCATTGTAGAGATTTTTCACTTCCCTGCTTAGCTGTATTCCTAGGTATTTTATTCTTTTTGTGACTATTGTGAATGGTATAGCATTCTTGATTTGGCTCTCAGCTTGGATGTTATTTGTGTATAGAAATGCTACTGATTTTTATACACTGATTTTGTATCCTGAAATTTTGCTGAAGTCGTTTATCAGATCTAGGAGCTTTTGGGCAGTGACTTTGAAGTTTTCTAGGTATAGAATCATATCGTATGCAAACAGAGATCGTCTGTCTTTCTCTCTTCTTGTTTGGATGTGTTTTATTTCTTTCTCTTGCCTGATTGCTCTGGCTAGAACTTAAAGTACTATGTTGAATAGGAGTGGTGAGAGTGAGCATCCTTGTCTTGTTCTGGTTCTCAAGGAGAATGTTTCCAGCATTTGCCCATTTAGTATTATGTTGCCTGTAGGTTTGTCATAAATGGCTCTCATTATTTTCAAATAAGATGCCTTCAATGCCTAGTTTGTTGAGGGTTTTTAACATGAAGAGATGTTAAATTTTGTTGAAAGTATTTTCTGAATCATAGTCATGATCATGTGGTTTTTGTTTTAGTTCTCTTTATGTGGTGAATCACATGTATTGATTTGCATATGTCAAACCAGCCTTGCATCTCAAGGATAAAGCCTGCTTGATCATGGTGGGTTAGCTTTTTGATGTATTGCTGGATTCAATTTGTTAGTATTTTGTTAAGGACTTTTACATCTATGTTCATCAAGGATATCGGCATGAAGGTTTTTGTTGCTGTTGTCTCTGCCAGGTTTGGGTATCATGATGATGCTGGCCTTGTAATTGGAGAGGAGTCCCTCCTCTTCAGTTTTCTGAAACAGTTTTAGTAGGAATGGTACCAACTCTTCTTTATACATCTGGTAGAATTCGGCTGTGAATCCCTCTGGTCCTGGGCTTTTTCTGGTTGGTAAGATTTTTATTATTGATTCAACTTCAGAATTTGTTATTGATCTGTTCAATTATGCAATTTCTTCCTTGTTTAGTCTTGTGAGGTTGTATGATTCCAGGAATTTCTCAATTTCTTCTAAGTTTTCTAGTTTGTGTGCACAGAGGTGTTTGTAATAGGCTCTGAGGGTTTTTCATACTCCTGTGGGGTTGGTGGGAAAGTGTTCTTTGTCTTTCTAATTGTGTTTATTTGGATCATCTCCATTTTTTTTCTTTATTAGTCTAGCTAATGGTCTATCAATCCTATTTATTCTTTCAAAAAGCCAATTTTGGGATTTCTTGATCTTTTACATTTTTTTTTTTGGTATGTGTTCCAGTTTCCTTCAGTTCAGCTGTGATTTTTATTATTTCTCATCTTCTGTTAGCTTTGGGGTTGTTTTGCTCTTGTTTCTCTAGTTCTGTGGGTGATGTTATGTTGTTAATTTGAGATCTTTCTAACTTTTCTATGTGGGTGTTTAGCACTGTAAATTTCCCTCTTAACACTGCTTTAGCTGTGTCCCTCTGTGTACCCTCTGGTATGTTTTATCTTTGTTCTCATTAGTTTCAAAGAATTTCTTGATTTCTGTCTTAATTTCATTGTTTGCCCAAATGTCATTCATGAGCAGGTTGTTTAATTTTCATGTAATTGGATGGTTTTGAGTTATTTTCTTAGTATTGATTTCTACTTTTATTGTGCTGTGGTCCAAGAGTGTGTTTGATATGATTTCAGTTTTTCTGAATTTGCTAATTGTTTTATGGCTGATTGTGTGGTCAATTTTAGAGTATGTGATATGTGCAGATGAGAATTTATATTCTTTTGTTTTTGAGTGGAGAGTTTTGTAGATGTCTGTTAGGCCCATTTGGTCAAATGTAGAGTTCAGGTCCCAAATATTGTTGTTTGTCTTCTGCTTCAGTTATCTGTCCAAGACTATCAGTGGGGTGTCATCTTCTCTCACTATTATCATGTGGTTGTCTAAGTCATTTTGCAGATCTCTAAGAACTTACTTTACTAATCTGGATGCTCCTGTGTTGGATGCACATATATTTAAGATAGATAGACTTTGTTGAATTGAACTCTTATCATTATGTAATGTCCTTCTTTGTCTTGTTTTATTGTTGTTGGTTTAAAGTCTGTTTTGTCTGAAATTAGAATAGCAATTCTTACTTTTTCTGTTTTCCATTTGCTTGGTAGATTTTTCTCCATCCCTTTACTTTGAGCCTCTGAGTGTCACTGCATGTGAGATGGGTCTCTTGTAGACAGCATACAGTTAGGTCTTTCTCCTTAATCCAACTTGCCACTCTGTGCCTTTTAATTGGGGCATTTAACCCATTTACATTCCAGGTTAATATTGATATGTTCAGGTTTAGTCCGGTTATTGTGTAGTTAGCTGGTTATTATGCAGACTTGACTATGTGATTATTTTATAGCATCAATGGTCTATGTATTTCAGTGTGTTTTTGTGGTGGCTAGTAACAGTCTTTTCTTTCCATATTTAGCACTCCTTTAAGGACCTATTGTTAGACAGTTCTGATAGTAACAAATTCCCTTAGCATTTGTTTTTCTGGAAAGGACCTTATTTCTTCTTCACTTATGAAGATTAGTTTGGCTAAAATGAAATTCTTGGTGAAATTTATTTTCTTTAAGAATGCCAAAAATAGGCCCCCAGTCTCTTCTGGCTTTTAGGGTTTCTGCTGAAAGATCTGCTGTTATCCTAATGGGGTTCCCTTTGTAGGTGACCTGCCCCTTTCTAGGTGCCTTTAACATTTATTTCTTTCATTTTGACTATGGATAATCTGATACATATGGGTCTTGAGGATTGTCATCTTGGATATTATCTCACAAGGGTTATCTGCATTTCCTGGACCTGAATGTTGACCTCTCTAGCAAGACTGGGTAAATTTTGTGAATGATATCTTCAAATATGTTTTCCAACTTGCTTCCATGTAAAAGGGGACAGGGAAGGATTTGCATAAAGATGACTGAAAATTGGATCCTGGTTAATATTTGGTGATGTTGGATAGAATGTTTATTATCCTTTCTTCATGTTTCCATGTGGAAGAACTTCAGCTGGAATAACACTCCTGATCACTCTCCCCACTCATTTCACCTTCCACAGACAGTTAAATAATGAGTTCAAGAGCAGGAATTGACATGCTTGGCTTAGGCCATTCTATTTTCTCCTTAGTAGGAGTCTCTCTGCATGACCCTTTGATCTGATTATCTTTTGTTACGCAGTTAAAAATAAATCCTTAATACCTCTTTCCTCAGTTAATTTTATCAGTAATAAAGGTGACCATATAACCTGTGCCTGTCTCCTAAGTCTATCATAGAAGAAGAAGAAGGGTATTATTATTTCATAAGTGATCTAATAATAGACTTTGGACATGGCGAGATAGAAGAGATGAGAGGGAAAGATAAGCAAAGACAGATACAAAGTTTGGAGCAATGTTGAATATGTCAGATAGACAGGAATTAAGTATGAATGAAGACAGAAGTAGAAGATGAAGTAAAAAGAAAGATTGGGGACTGTATTAGTCAGAGTTCACCAGAGAAACAAAACTAATAGGATAAATAGAGAGATATACCAAAAGATATTTGTTAGAAGGGATTGGCTCAAGTTGTTTGAAAGCACTATCTGCTGTCTACGGCTAAAGGCCCAGGAAAGCTAAAGGCTAAAGGCTAAAGGCCCAGTCCAGAAAAGGACTGATGCTTCCAGTCCAAAGCCAAAAGCCTGAGAGCCAGGAAAGTCAAGTGTGTAAGTCTCAGTTTAAATCCAAAGGCCCAAGAACAAGGAGCACTAATTTCTGAAGGCAGGAGGAAATGGATGTCTCAGCTCAAGCAGAAGGAGCAAAATTGCTCTTTCATTTTCTTTACCTTTTTGTTCTATTTGGGCCCTCAATGGGTTGATTGATGCCTGCCTATGCTGATGACAGCAATCATCTTTATGCTGTTTTCTGATTCAAATGCTAATTTCTTCCAGCAGCACCCTCAGATACACCCAGAAATAATATTTTACCAGCTATCTGGATATACCTTAGCCCAGTCAAGCTGACACATTAAAATTAACCATCACAACGACTATTCTTGAAAGATCCAAAAAGCCAGGCTAATATTTTAGAATTCATTCATAGCCAATAGAGAGATTCTGGAGTCCTGTAATTGCAGCATATCTAATATTAGACTAACACTCCCAAAGAAAACAATGATAAAGTCTAACCAAATATTAAAAACAATTGTTTGAAGATGCTAGAAAGTAGTCAAAAGTTGGCCAAAATGGAGATGATTTGATCCTAAAAAAAAAAAAAAAAAAGACCCATAAGGAGTGAGATCCACCCTTGGCTTTCTTACTGGGGCTGTCCTTAGCCCCAAGACAGTATCATCTATGGAGTGAAGGCACTTTATGAAGTGGGCCCTATTTCTCTTGTTCTTTCTGAACTAGAAGTAAAACCACACCCTTATTATAGAAGTCAGAACATAGTTGGGACTGCTATAGTAGCTGTAAATTGAGGGGGACAAAATCTCAGAGAAAAAAGATTCATAGAAAGGGAACTCCAAAATCTGCATATAAACTTCACTTAATCTTTGGTTGACTGCCTGAACTATGCTTGTAAGAGGTGTGACTCCAGGAAACTTAGCAAAAAGCAAAAACAAAAACAAACAAAAAAAAGTCTTAAAATGCTGAAGATCTAAGAAATATTTTAGCAGCTACCCAATGCAGGAGAGACAGAATTTGAGGTTAAAGGAGCTTGGTAAAACTGTTAAACTTTCAATAAAAACCAGAAGAGCCACATCTTAGGAGTGAAAACTATGTTCCAGGGCTAAGAAATTCACCCTAGGGCAAACCAACATTGGTTTAAGATAATATGCTCTTAATTTTACTCAACTGGAGCAAAACTCAACTCCTTTGCAGAGAAAGATGACAGAATTCATATTCTCTACAATGTTTCAACCACAATGTTCAGTATATAATTGAAAATTACTAAGCATATAAGTCAACAAGAAAGTATTATCTAGAGTCAAAGTAAAATTAGACAAAATAAGCAGACTCACAGATAATGAAGTCATTGAAATTAGCTGAAAAAGACTTGAAAATGTTAGACATATGCTAAGGGAACTACATGAAAAAATAATATAGTGGGTGAAAAGATGGAAATTTCAGGAGAGGTATAAAAACCATGGAAAGAACTGAGCAGAAATCCTAGAACTAAAAAAATACAATATCATAAATTAAAAATTCATTGCATATGATTAACAGTAGCATGGACATGACAAAAGAGATCACTGAACTTGCAGACAGGTCAATACAATCATTTACTCTGAAGCAAAAAATGAAAAAAAAATTGCAAAATAAAGCTTCAGTGACTCATGGGACAGTATCGCGTGGTATAAAACCATGTATTTGGTGTACAAGAAAGGAAAGAGAAGGAGGATAGAATAGAACAAATGTTTGAAGAAATGTCGGACAATATTTTTTCCAAATTTGATCACAAACAGCTACCCCTAGATCCAAGATGGTCAGTGAACTACAGCAAGATATGTAACTAAGCACAATAAAGTTAAAGAAAAAAATTTTCAAAGAAGTTAGAGAAAGGAAAAGAGACATATTATATACAAGGGAATGAAGGCAAGAAAATCAACTGACTTTTCATCAGGAAATAATGGAAGACAGAAGACAAGAAAAAGTTATCTTTAAAGCCTGTTATCAATAAAATAAGGGTGCAATAAACACATTTTCATGAACAAAAACCAGGACAATTTTCCACGAGCAAACCAATGCTACAAGAGGTGCTAAAGAAAGATATCAAGATTGAAGAAGAATAATAGTAGGTTGAAATTTGGATCTACAGAAAGCTGTAAGGAGATGAAAATCTTCAAAATATGGGTAAATATAAAGGACTATTTTTCTTTTTTTCTTAAATTTGCCAAAAGTCAATTAAATGTTTTTTCAAAATAATATATTTTGAGGTTTACAATAGTTTTGGAAGTATGGCAATAATATTAATTCGGTGCAAAGTAATTGCTGTTTTTGTCATTAAATACCACATAAAACTAAGGAAGAGAGTATAAGTGAGCTAAAGGTCAATGGATAATCCTGGCAAATTTTTGAACAAAGAACTGAGCAGCAAAGTGACACAATTTAAACTGTTCCTCTAGAAGAGTCATACAGTAGCATGACACAGAACAGATGAGAAGGAGCAGCATATTGGACGTATTGAGGAAGATCCCATAGAACTTGGAAGCTGATTGGAAGTGGTACAGGGAAAGTAACAGTGATGTTAAACAGCACTTCCATGATGTTGGGGTTCGGTGATAAAGTTTATATTATCGTTAAAGAAACAGGGAACCGTGTAAACAGAACTACAATGGGAAGAAAATGGTGAGTTTACTTATAGTTCTGCCAAGTCTGAAGTATAGGTGAGATCATCTAGGTGGAGATGGATGATAAGCAATTCAAAGTTCGGGTCTCTCCTATATAAATTTCAGTGCCTGTCCTCAAAAATTTATGATTTTTATGTGACTTGTTTTCACCATTTGCTACATGATTTATTGAAAAAAAAATTTAATATATTGAAGGTGTTAGCAAGAAAAATATATGTAAACTATAAAAGAGTAGGAGATTTGTAAAATAGTTTTGTCAAAAAGTCTTTTGGTCCAGTCTCCCATCTCTGAGCAAAGGTCTAGGGCCAAAACCCGGCAGCCTCTCAGCTTCAGGCCAGACAACAGTGCACCTGCTTTGCTCTGCAGACTGGCAGGCTGCTTTCTGACTAGTCTTAAGTTGCTGCCTAGTTGCTGCCCACATTATCACTTACCCTTCCTTCTCCATGTTCCTGGATTTTTTGATGCTCTGAATCCACCACTATGTACCCAGAAAAATAAGAGTAGTAGGAAAAACCAAGAGGCCAAACTTTCCAATTTACCTATCCCTCTCTCCCTTTCTCCCTCCCCTGGCAGTTATCCAATGAAGAGATCACTTATGCATTAAGCTGTGACAGATACCCCTGGAGGGATTTGCCTTATGCCTATCTCATACTTAAGTTTTCATTTATTAACCCTTCTTCTAACTGTCCTGAAATCAGTCCTACTATAAATCGAATTGTGAACTAGATAAAAGTATTTTTTGTTATTTCTCATGCCCCGTTCTTTAACACTTTCCCACATTTGGGAACCAATTACCAAAGGTCACCAGTGTCCTCCCACTGCCCAGTGTCCTACTCTGGTGCCTTCCAGATACTTCACTCTCCTTTTCCCTCTCTTCGTATATCCCCGCCTTTTGAAAACCTCAAGTTCCTTCCTATTTCCAACATCCATGAGAAGTTAGAAGAAAAATAGTTTAATTGACCTAATTTAAATAATAGTGTAATTATTGGACTCTTAGCCTCAGTCTGAGAATTTGCTTTATTTTTAAACTCTCATATACTCAAGTGAACTTCTAGACCATATGACAAGGGAAGAAAAAGTGCAACCTTTATTTTAGTCTGTAGTATTATAATGCTAAAATAAGTTAGCACTGACTTATGCTATTCATTTTAGTGTACTCTGCTTCACAAAATATTGTTTAACATTCCAGGATGAGATCTAAATATAAGACAAAGAGATCATAGTATTCTTATTTTACATATGGAAAAACTACCCAGACGGGTCTACTTACCTTCATCATTTCCTTGTATCCCTGCTTTCCTCTCTTGGGTGAAACATTATAGATAAGCATGTGTAGGTCCACATTTTCTCCATCTGCTTCACATGTTTATGCTATTTTAACATCTTGCCTAGTTTACTCCCTCTTTTTCCCTATTTAGGGCTATTTTCATTTTTTTGACCACTAACAATAAATAAATAAAGCATCTTGACAGGGTCTTAACTTTGCCCCTCTTCCAGTCCAGTTTAAGATTTAAATCTGGATGGAGGTGGTGGCTTACACCTGTAATCCCAGTACTTTGGGAGGCCAAGGCAGGCAGATCATGAGGTCAGGAGTTCGAGACCAGCCTGAACAGCATGGTGAAACTTCGCCTCTACTAAAAATACAAAAATTAGCTGGCCATGGTGGCACGCACCTGTAATCCCAGTTACTCAGGAGGCTGAGGCAGGAGAATCACTTGAACCCAGGAGGTGAGGGTTGTAGTGAGCTGATATCATGCCACTGTACTCCAGCCTGGGCGACAGAGTGAGATTCTGTCTCAAAAAAAAAAAAAAAAGGATTTAAATTTATATAATTATGTAAGAGTTAAGCAAAAGTTAAGAGAAGGGTAAGTTCATGTCATTTCCTTGTCCCAAAAGTGACTCTTCATTATGTAGATTGTTTCCCAGTGTTTCTGTGCCTCTCTTCCATTCTGCAAAGTCCATCTCCATCCTCACTTGCTCCTCCTCTTTCTGATCTTTCATAGAGCTTCTTGTCAGTATCACACACTTTATACTCTACATTCAAGCACTCTCAACTTGCTCCATGTATGTAAATACTGCTTCTCCACTGAGACCGTGAGTTTTCAGAGGTGAGAACCTTATCCTATAAATCTTAACACATCTTGTAGTTCAAGGCTTAGAGTAAAAACAGAGTGGCTTGAGGGGTTAAACTCTTTAAGAGTAAGACCCTATGGAGAGTACTCAGTGCTCCTGGAGTAGCTTAGAGGCTTGTCTCATGGCTTGCAATTTTCCAAATAGTTTTCCAAAATGAAAACCCCAAAATATCCATTAAGTACAAAGCAAGACAGAATCAAACAGCAATATGTAGTCAGTGAAGGGATTCCCATATTCTTTTATTTGGTTGATGTTTTCTGAGTACTTCCTGTGTGTAATTACATAGTACTAGGTAGAAAAGTTTGTAGAAGACAGTTCCTGAGCTCCAAGAATGCAAATTAAACACTAAAAAATAAAATGAAGAAATGACTAAATTCAGGTGTTTTCAGGAATGAAGAAAATAATAAATCATAGGAAGAAGAGTCTAAAAGGAATTTACTTATTTTATCTTAATCATTATGATCATCAGTTCATATTTCATTTGGTGACTAAAGGATGCAAAATCATAGAGTTTATCACAGTGAGTTGCACAGTAGAACATGAAAGCACAGGTTTTTATGTGTTTAAATTTTAAAAAACTAGAATTTAAATTATTATAAACTGAATAGCTGAATGGCACTGATAAATAAGAATAGAGTGCTTATTCGTAGTATCATTGAAATATTGGCATGACACATTGAAAGAAAAGTAATTGTGTACAGCCAAGACAATTTTCATGACTGAAAAACACATTAAACTATCTTTGAGTTAATTTATTTTATATGTTTCTCTGAAACAGAGTCATAACAGGCCAATGGAAACAAAATAATACAGAGTGTGTTATTCTGCTTTTTTTTTTCTTTGGGAATAAGCTCAGATCTGAACACACTGATGAAAGATGTCTGGCCTTTGCTGCTGCTGAGAATCAACACGAATGTGATGATGGATTCCACAGTTCCAACCATGGGATGATATCACGTGAAAAGTAGGTGACAGCACAAAATTCTAGGTGGAGAACAAAATGCTAGCAATACTAATTACTGACGATCCCATTAACTCCAGTATGTTCATTTTAATAAAACCTTGGGGAGAAGAGTAAAACCTGAAATTCATTGGGTTTCCAAGTGTATAAGAACATACACAGCTCTGTACTGTTCCCTCTACCTGGAATGGTCTTCCTCTACACAGTCCATGAATTCATGGCTTCAATCAAGTCTCCTCTCAAATGTTGCCTCTTCAGAGAGGAATTCCTAGACCACCCTACCTACAGTTTCAGCACCCCATTCTTATCACTCCTGACTCCTCACTGTGATTCCAGTGAGAATAATCTGGGTTATGGTGCCATAATAGCCAAACCTCAAATCTCGGTGGCTTTAAAAAAAAATTATCACTATGAAAAATCTACTGAAAGTTGAGCAACTCTCCCAGGCAGTCCTCCTTCATAAACCCTCATCAGTATGAACCAACACACTTACCACAGCAGGTGAAAGTGAGGTGGACAATCATAGCCAGGAAGTAAAGATTTTCACCCAAAGATGACACAGATCACTTCCACTTACATTTCATTGGTCAAAGCCACACCAAACTACAAGTGGGCAGGGAAGTATCATCCTCTTATGTGTCCAAGTGGATATAGGAATGTCTGGCATTTCATACTGTATTTTTCTTCATAACACTTTTCGGCTAACACATTTAATATATTTTATTTATTTTTATTTGACCCTTCTGACTATAATGTAAGCACTGTGAGGACAAAGAACTTATCTATTTGTTTGCTGCTCTACACTCAGCTCTTAGAACAGAGATTCTCAATTAGTATTTATTGAATGAACAAATAAGAACACAGAAAATGATATGTTTTACACAAGGGATTACCAGTGCAAATGCCTAAAGGACCCAGCTGTTAATATAGCAAGGGAAGCAGGCAAGGTTGCTGCCTTGTGCCTTGAAGAATGATGGACCCAGGATAGCTAGATCTGATTTATATATATAATTGCACTTTAGGTTCTGGGGTGCATGTGCAGAACATGCAGAATTGTTGCATAGGTACGTACATGGCAATGTGGCTTGCTGCCTCCATCCCCACCTATATCTGGCATTTCTCCCCATGTTATCCATCCTCAACTCCCTGCCCCTCTCTGTCCCTCACCTAATCCCCTCCAACAGACCTCAGTGTGTGATGCTCCCCTCCTTGTGTCCATGTGTTCTCATTGTTCAACACCCACCTATGAGTGAGAACATGTGGTGTTCGATTTTCTGTTCTTATGTCAGTATTCTGATAATGATGATTTCCAGACTCATCCATGTCCCTATAACACAAACTCATCATTTTTTATGGCTACATAGTATTCCATGGTATATATGTGCCACATTTTCTTTGTACATTCTATCATTGAGGGGCATTTTGGTTGGTTCCAGGTCTTTGCTATTGTAAACAGTGCCGCAACGAACATAAGTGTGCATGTGTCTTTATAATAGAACAATATATAATCGTTTGGGTATACATCCAGTAATGGGATTGCTGAGTCAAATGGAATTTCTATTTGTAGATCCTTGAGGAATAGCCACACTGTCTTTCACAATGGTTGAACTAATTTATACTCCCACCAACAGTGTAAAAGTAAAAGTGTTCCTATTTCTCCACATCATCTCCAGCATCTGTTATCCCCAGATTTTTTGATGATTGCTATTCTAAATAAGGCATGAGATGGTATCTCAATGTGGTTTTGATTTGTAGTTCTCTAATGACCTGTGATGAAGAGCACTTATTCATGTGCATGTTGGCCTCATATATGTCTTCTTTTGGAAAGTATCTGTTCATATCCTTTGCCCACTTTTGAATGGGTTTGTTTGTTTCCTTTCTTGTAAATCTGTTTTAGTTTAATAGGAAACTGAAACTTTAGTTCTTTGTCGATTCTGGATATTAGCCCTTTGTCAGATTGGTATATGGCAAAAAAATTTTTCCCATTCTGTTGGTTGCTGTTTCCCGCTAATAATTGTTTCTTTTGATGTAAAGAAGCTCTGGAGTTTAATTAGATCCCATTTGTCCATTTTGGCTTTTGTTGCCAACGCTTTTGGTGGTTTAGTCATGAAGTCCTTGCCTATGCCTATGTCCTGAATGGTTCTGCCTAGGTTTTCTTCTAGGGTTTTTATGGTGTTAGGTCGTATGTTTAAGTCTTTAATCCATTTGGAGTTAATTTTAGTGTAAGGTGTCAGGAGGGTGGCCAGTTTCTGCTTTCTGCACATTGCTAGCCAGTTTTCCTAACACCATTATTAAACAGGGAATCCTTTCCCCATTGCTTGTTTTTGTCAGGTTTGTCAGAGATCAGAAAGTTGTAGATGTGTGGCATTGCCTCCAAGGCCTTTGTTGTTTTCCATTGGTCTATATCTCTGTTTTGGTACCAGTACTATGCTGTTTTGATTACTGTAGACTTGTAGTATAGTTTGAAGTCAGGTAGCATGATGCCTCCAGCTTTTTTCTTTTTGCTTAGGATTGTCTTGGCTATGCAGGCTCTCTTTTGGTTCCATATGAAGTTTAAGGTAGTTTCTTCCAGTTCTGTGAAGAAGGTCAATGCTAGCTTGATGGGGATAGCTTGGAATCTATAAATTACTTTGGGCAGTATGGCCATTTTCACGATATTGATTCTTCCTAATCATGAGCATGGAATGTTTTTCCATCTGTTTGTGTCCTCTCTTATTTCCTTGAGCAGTGGTTTGTAGTTC
>CAUYQU010006406.1:0-15429 GCA_963574635.1 Cheracebus regulus
TCTCCCAGTCTGTGGGCATCAAAAATTCGTCTGCAATTTCGGCATCCACTCGCTCTCTGTGCTTTCACTGGGAGCTACAATCCTGAGCTGCTGCTACGCGGCCATCTTGGATCTCTCTCCGCCCGGTGATGAAGTTTTTCTTAGTTTTTCTTTGGCGGACGCCCCTTCCCCACAGAGCCGGACCTTCCCGGGTTCGCTGTGCTTGCTGTGAAACTCTCAGTCCTCAGCGCTTCCAATTGCTGTTTTCCCTGTGAGGATGGGACCAGCCGAGCCCGTCCGTCCGTATACTCCGCACTGAGAAGCGCCGCGCTGGGGCACTGGCAAAACAGCCATGCCGGCCAAAAGAGTCACGCTGGCGACCCGTGTGGCTCCTCTGCCGGGAATCTCCTGGTTTGTGGGCAACAAAAATTCATCGGAAAGTGCGGCGTCCACTCGCTCTCTGCGCTTCCCTTGGGAGCTACATTCCTGAGCTGTTGCTAATCAGCCATCTTGGATCTCTCTCTCCCTGGTATCTATTTTATTAATCTTCTGGTATAATTTTCATCTCACACGTTTTATTAATATATTTCATCTCAAGAAATTTAATTTGGATTGTTAAAAATACCTTCCATAATTCTACCTTTGGAATATATGGACTACAGTTACAATTTTTAATGTTCTTGTTTCCTAATTCTAACAACAGTGTCAGCTTAGGGTTTGTTTTGACTTTTTGACTTCTGAGTATACACATTCCTTTGGGCTTCTGAGATGTTCAACTTTTGGGCTTCAGCCTCTTTATACTCATCTGGTGATTTTATTAACTTTTACAAATTTCACCTCTTACTTTGAGATAGATGGCTACCAGGTATATCTCTTTTTTCTCACCCTATCCCTGAAACGTTGGTCATGATATTTCAAATAGTCTGTTGGACATCTTTCAGCTCATTGACAGCTCATAGTTACACTGTTTAAACTGAGCTAGCTCTCTTGATTTCTTCACTTAGGTATTGATAACACTATTCTCTTGCTATCATTTTGGATCTCACCGTTGTTTTAGCCCATAATTCAATCCATTGTTACATCCTTTTGCTTCTGTCTTTGAAATATTTTTTATACCTATCTTTCCCTGTGGCTACCACACTTTATTAACTCTTTGTTATGGACTGAAATTTTATGTCCTCACAAAGTGTATATGTTGAATTCCTTTTTTAAAAAATTTTTTGAGGTAGAGTCTTGCTCTTTCACCCAGGCTGGAGTGCAGTGGTACTATCTTGGCTCACTGCAGCTTTCACCCCCCATGTTCAAATGATCCTCCTGCCTCACCCTTCTGAGTAGCTGGGTTTTCAAGTGCCTGTCACCATGCCTGGCTAATTTTTGTATTTTTAGTAAAGACTGGATTTCACCATGTTGGCCAGGCTGGTCTCAAATTCCTGACATCCCAAAGTCCTGGGATTACAGGTGTGAGCCACTATGCCTATTCTAAATTCCAAACTCTCAATATAATGGTATTAGGAGGTAGGTCCTTTGGGAAGCAATTAGATCATGTGGGTAGAGCCCTGTGAATAGGATTAGTGCCATTATACAGAGAGACATGAGAGCTGCTTATCTTTCTGCTCTCTGCCATGTGAGGATAGAGTGAGGAAATGGCCTTCAGGAGGCTGCCACCTTCATCTTGGACTTCTTGGCCTCCAGAACTCTGAGAAATTAGTGTTCGAGTGTTTGTTGTTTAAGCAATTATGGTATATTTGTTATAGCAGCTCAAACTAAGGCATGTAGAGGATTACTGTCACTTATATATCAGTCTTTTACCTCCAGGCTCTTTCTTCTTCAAGTTATTTATTGTACACTGCTGCCTCATTTCTATTCCTAAAATGTAAGTCTCTTCTGTCATTTCTCTTGCCCACTCCTTCAATAACTACCTCTTGCCTACAAAATACAAGTTGTTTAGCATCCTTCCATCTTTCCGCATTGTGGTTGCATTGTTTTTGTTGTTGTTTTTTTTAAATCTTAATCTCTTGCTGTTTTTGTTTCTTTGTGCCTCCTTTAGGAAGAATAGAGAGCAGTATCATACAGTGTTTACAAGTGGAGACTCTAGAATTAGAATGTCTAGGTTTGAAGCTTGGCATTACAACTTAGTACAGTATTGGGTATTTTACTTCAGCTCACTAAGCATCAGGGTTCTCAGCTATAAGATGGGCGTCATATATAGCATATGGTAATAGTACTGTTTATAAAGTGCTTAGTACAGTATCTGGCATGTAGTAAAATTGCAGTAAGGATTAACTATTACTGTCATTCATTTCTTCATGGCTCTTCTAGTTCCTTGTATATATTCATGTTCCTTTTTCTATATGGAGTTCTCCTCCTCCTTGCCCTCCTATCCATTTGAAATCCTACCCATTGTGTGATATCCACATCAGATGCCACCTTCCTTAAGTTCCCACACCATGAATTCTCATTTTTCATCAGCATGGTTTTTTAATAGTTTATCCTTAACTGTCTTATGTTAGTGTTTATGTACATGGTTATTTCTTCTTGGGTTTTAAGCTTGTTGAAGGCACGGACTGTATCTCTTACCTTCCATGGTATCTCATTTGGTACATGTTGCTTAATATTGAATTTGTAAATGAATTGTGGTTCTGCCTTACCCTACTTATGACGTGTTTGACCTAGAGTGAATTGCCTGTTAAATTAACTGTCTTTAAATTATAATCTTCCTAGTTTCTAATGTTTTTAGATTGCCAAATTATATCTTTTCAACCTTAACAGAGTAGTCAGGCACAGTAATGCTACATTTTCTTTCTGGTTATTATTGCTAGTTTGTTTTTGAGCATTAATTAGAGTTCTCTGATGAAGTGTACTTATTCTGTTTAATACCAAAATAAAATTTCAACAAGATATCATTTTTCTGTCATTGAATCCCTTGTGGGCCAGAAAGACAAGTAATTTCTATTATACCAGTGTATTAAACTTAGCACGTGTAAAATGATGTTGCACAGAAATGACACCCACATTTAATGGAAGTGTTAGAGTCAGTCATCAAGTTAAAGGAATTAAATATGCTTCTAACCCAAGAAGACCTCTAGCTCTTAAGTATTAGGGCTTCACATAATTTGCTTTTAACAAATCTCATTCCATTCAGATTGAGTTCAGAGAAGAGCAGATTAAGTTCAGTTGAGAGGACATGAAACTTAAAAGGGTGACTGTGATTAGTTATTGCACTAAACAGTTTTAAAGCTAGAGTTCTTGAAAGAAAAAAGAAAAATAATGCTGGGAAATGAAAGGGCAAGGAGAGTTATTTCTCTTTCTTCCCTCACTAGATTCTGAGTTTTTAAAGGACAGGGACCGTATAATGCTTGTGTCTGTCTCTGAGCTCTGTCATAGTACTTCATGCAGTGAATATTTGTTGAGTAGAGTTCTCAATCTAGAAAGTGAAAAATTGCATCTCATGTTATTTCCATGGTAATGTAAAGCCTCCCCACTCTGTAATGCATTACTTTGATTCATATGCCCACAGTGTAATTTTAAAAAGTCTTACATAGAAAAGAATAAATAAAACCTGTATAGTTTTTAAGGCTTTTTTTTTTTTCATTCTTTCTTTTTTTAATGGCAGCCTGGTCAACATGATGAAACCCCGCCTCTACTAAAAGTACAAAAATTAGCTGGATGTGGTGGTGCGTGTCTGTGATCTCATCTACCCCAGAGGCTAAGGCACGAGAATTGCTTGAACACAATAGGCAGAGGCTGCAGTGAGTCAAGATTGCATCACTGGCCTCTAGCCTGGGTGACAGAGCGAGACTCCATCTCAAAATACATAAATAAATACATAATAAAAATAAAATAAGGAAGTCTCTTGTTTTCTGAAAGTTCAGAGTTGTTAGACCAAGGTCCTGATACTGTTACACTTGCCGTTTAAAGTCTATGGAAGTATCTCCACTTTCTTCCTCAGACCACCTTTATAAACTGGTGATTTCCATTCTCCTGGGTTTAACATCTTTTTGAGATTTTTTTTTTTGGTACCTTTGGAGGAGATGGTTTCTGTAACTGTGGGATTGGGAAGATAAAAAGCTTTTCCATTCTTGGAGCTGGTGCATGATATAGGTCTTATTGAATACTTTGTCTTTTATGTACATTATTGAGGGAGATAATATAGAATACTTCACATTGTAGGTGAATTACATATTAGGTGTTTATAAATGATAACCTTATTGAATTTATTGTTAAAAATGGTAAATGAATGTTATACAGGTACAAAACAAGGAAAATCTTAAAATTTTGTGAATGTGCCCCAGAAAACTAGATAATTAGAAGTTAGTCTGCCAGCACATTGTTGATACCTTTAAATGTGGTTAGGTCCACTACTTTAAAATTAGCCTTTTAAAAGTTAGTGGGGTTTTAAAAAAAATAAATGTATTATTATTTTATTTATTGTTGAGATAGGATCTCAGTGTGTTGCCCAGGCTATTCTTAAATTCCTGGGCTCGAGCAGTCCTGCTTCAGCCTCCCAAGTAGCTGGGATCGTAGGTGTGCACCACTGTGCCTGGTTCCTAAAAGTTTATTTTATTTAAAAAAATCTGAGTAACAATTGATATACTGATATTAAATGAACGTTTGCATTAAAAAATGTTATTTGCCTCTGTTGAAAATAATGTATTGAAATCAGTGTGTTCTAGGTCAGTGGCTTCTAAGACTCCAGTTGGATTCATTGGACTGGGCAACATGGGGAATCCAATGGCAAAAAATCTCATGAAACATGGCTATCCACTTATTATTTATGATGTGTTCCCTGATGCCTGCAAAGAGTTTCAAGATGCAGGTGAACAGGTAAGACCTTTTCTTTAGATTTGTTTTAGATTTTGAGATTGAAAATGAATATACATTCAAATAAGTGACAGCTTCTTAGAAAGAAGTATACCCAATGGAGTTGTAAACCTAATTCATTGTTAATTATGTGTGTGTGTGTGTGTGTGTGTGTGTGTGTGTGTGTGTGTGTGTGTGTGTGTGTGTGTGTGTGTGTATATAAACATTCATCTAACATCCAGATGTGCAGTAAAGGAGAGTTCTCATCAGACATTCAGGGATACCTATTCTTTGGCGAATAACTTGGAACATTTTACACGTTTAGTCAGAGGGCCTTGCTTTAGCTCTATATCAGTTTCTGAGATAGTAACTTTACTGATTGTGCTGTTAAAGTAGTTTGGTGGAAGTAACCTCCTATGTTATTAAAAGAATAATTGTCTTTAAAACAAGAGTAGGCTTAGAGATATAAAGGCTAGTTTGAGTTCCAGCTCAGTTAGTTACATGCTGTCTTACTGGAAGTAAGTTGCATCACCTCTGCTGATTTCCTCATCCTTAAAATGTGAATGATGACAACCTATGCCATTAGATTGTGAAGCTCAAGTAAGAGAATGTATGTGAACATACTTTGTAAACATCATATGGCAGCACTTTGTGAATAATTATTAGTTATTGGCCGTAAACCAGGAGGCAACCAAGAAACACTGTGTCCTATAATGAAGAATTGAATTATATCGTGGATCGCTAGTATTCTGTTTTTAGGCCATCATTCACGTTTAAAGAATTTTGATACTAGAGTTTATCATGCCAGTTGACAGCATCTTCTGGTTAAGTCTTGAGTTGTTTGGATTTGTTAAACTTTATCAGTAACTCAAATTACAGGAGGCCATGTATCACTATCTGAATATAGAGTTTTTTTTTTTTTAGATGTGAGGGAAATTCTTCTTGGTCAAGTTGTAGAGTGGTAACAGGATAGAATGTGATCCCAGAACAGAGAATACTAACAAATTCCCGAGAAAAAAATTTCACAGTCAACTTCTAGATAATAGACTTGAAAGTAAATTCTGGGAAATGTTATACCTAGATACAAAATAGGTTTAGGTAACTTAGAGAAAGTCTGTTTTCAGAACTACATAGCTGAATCTTTTTTCCTTTCTATGGTGTTTAATGCCATATGGAAATTACAGCAGTATTTCATGAGAATGGAAGTATGACTCTGGAACTTTTCAGGGTAATGTTGTGGCTGCTTATGCCTGTTTCATTTCTGAATACTGATTCTGTACTCCCAGTACAGCAGGCTTACAGGCTTAATTAATGTAGGGACTTTGCCTTGTGGGAGAGATTTGATCAGTTGTTTAGTAATCTGGGAAAGGTGGCCTTTTACCATCTTCAGAGATGGTGAGCATTTGAAGTTGTTATTCAGTCGGAGATGTACCAATTAGTAGTTATTTTGAAGAGATGGTTATTACTTTTTGGAATAACACATTTATTTGGTATTGTCATTTTACAGTGGTTCATCTGTCAGTAAGAGTAACAAGGGCACTTGATCTCTAAACAGAGGAAATATCTTCAATTAAATACAGAATTTAAACAAAGAATAGGGTAGGAATTGAATGGAGTCTGTTACCCTGGACTGACAAAGCAGAAGCTTGTGACCTTTTAAATTGTTACTGACACAGGTCCCTCTATACCTGTAGCACTTCCGGCTTGTCTGTGGAACAACTGTAATGATCATCACTGCTTTCTGGATCTCTCATCTGCTTTTTCCCAGAATTCTAGAGCTTTCTGATGCTCTGCCTGAATTACCTCATACTCTGAAGTTACCAGACTTACCTCTGTTTCCCAAAAAGATTCTTACTTCTTTAGTGTTGCTAATTTTAGCTAGGTATGAAGGAAGGCTACCTTAAGTATAAGATTTATCCTTGCATGAAGGAGATATTTATATTTTGAAAGGGAGAGTAAGAATCTAATAGAATATTTAGTGAGCACCTACTATGTGTCAGGTCTTTTGCTAAATATTTTGTATATATTATCTCATTTTATGTTTTGCAACAGAAGTGTTATCAAGAAACAAGCTAAATAATATCCCTAAGGTTATACAGTGGTTGTCATTACCTGCAGTTTCATTTTCTACAATTTCACTTACCTATGGTTAAATGTAGTCTGAAACTATTAAGTAGAAAATTCAAGAAATAAACAATTTATAAGTTTTAAATTGCCTGCCATTCTGAGTAGCATGATGAAATCTTATGCTGTCCTGTTCTGTCCCACCTGGATGTGAATCATCCCTGCGTCCAGTGTCTCCATGTTGTAGACACTTCCTGCCCATTAGTCACTTACTAGCTGCCTCAGTGATCAGATCAGCTGTTGTGATATCGCAGTGCTTATTTTCAAGTAACCCTTATTTTATTTCATAACGGTCCAAAGTGCAAGAGTAGTGATGCTTGCATATTGTTATAATTGTTCTATTTTTGTTGTTGTTGATTTCTTACTGTGACTAATTTGGAAATTAAACTTTATCATAGGAATGTATACATAAAGAAAAACAGGCTGGGTGCTGTGTCTCATTTCTGTAATCCCAGCACTTTGGGAGGCTGAGGCAGGCCAGGAGTTCAAGACCAGCCTGGTCAACGTGGTGAAACTCCATCTCAACTAAAAATACAAAAATTAGCCAGGCATGATGGCGGGTGACTGTGGTTTCAGCTACTTGGGAGGCTGAGACATAAGACTCACTTGAGCCTGGAGGCAGAAGTTGCAATGAGCCAAGATTATACCACTGTACTCCAGCCTGGACAACAGAGGGAGACTCTTTGTCTCAGAAAAAAAAAAATTAGCTGGATATGGTTGTGTGTGCCTGTAGTCCCAGCTACTTAGGAGGCTGAGGTGGGAGGATTGCTTGTGCCCAGGAGGTTGAGGCTGCAATGAGCTGTGCACTCCAGCCTGGGTGACGGAGTGAGACCTTGCCTAAAAAAAAGGATTTGATACTGTCTGTGGTTTCAGGCATCCGCTGGGAGTCTTGGAATGTATACCTCTCAGAGGAGAGGTTACTACTGTACAGTGAATGAATAGTCTAGAGCCAGTGTTTTTGTCTTTGACTTTGGAGTTTTGGTTTTTTAAATTACTTGATGTATAGTCACTAATTAGTGAAATTAACGTGAAAGACATTTTTGAGTGTGTGTGTGTGTGTGTGTGTATGTGTGACATCTCTGTTGATGATTCTGAAATGTAGCTACCTGTTAACCTATCTATAAACTAGATTGCTGGAAAATAAAGTGCCTTGATCAGTCAAGCCACTGATTGTTTGTCTCACTTGCCCCTTCTCTTGTGTCGTTTTGTACCTATGAATTATCAAATCATACAAATATGTGATTCCAAACTGTGATAAGTCTAAAGAAAAAGTAAAAGGTCATATTAGTTTTAAATAAAATATGTGTTACATTAGGTGAGAGGGTGGGTAGGGAAATTCTCTCTAAAGACCAGACATTTAGGCAGACAGCAAAAAAAATAAGTAGGATTTATGCAGATTAAGAATGAGGACAAAGGAGCAATTTCCTCAAAAAGTAGACCTTCAGTCTTTGCTAAAGACTTTTATCCTAGGTCAAGATATAGCTTGAGTACCTACCATATGTTTAGTAGTTTACCTAGTGCTGTTGGAGAATAAAACAAGTTGAGTTTGATGTGACAAGGTGTTGGGTATGTCTTAGGTGGCAAGACCAACTAATACTGCAATGAAGTCCATCCCCCAACCCCTGTCAAGATTGCAGAAATGCTGGCTAGTTGATTTCTAAAGTCAACTGTACTTTCAGTGAGAGATTTGCAGGGAGGAAAATCAGATGTTGTTTTGAATAAGTGCTTTTTTTGAAAGCAAAAACTGAGAATTTATTGTTTCATGTATTTGAAGAGTTGGGGAGTGGTCTGACCTCTGGCAGAGCTGAATTTAGTGATATAGATATTGCTAGATTCTTTTCTTTTTGCCTCTTAGGTCTGCTTTTCTCCATCAGGTTCCTCTCTCTCTTCAAGTGCAAGATGGCCACCTGTAGTTCCAGGTGAAGAAGTGTTTTAGAATATTATGACCCTGGAGGCTTTTCTTCAAGCTTTAACTAGTAGTAAAACTATAGTCATGCACCTCATAAGGACATTTTGGTCATGGACTGTATACATAAAGGTGGTCCCATAGGATTGTAATAGAGTGTTTTTACTGCACCTTTTGTATGTATAGATATGTTAAATACACAGATTCTTACACTGTGTTACAGTTGCATACAGTATTCAGTACAGTAACATTGCTGTACAGGTTTATAGCCTAGAAGCAATAGGCTATACCATGAAGGTCTGTAAGTGCTCTCTCTGACGTTCGTACAACGTGAAATCACCTGTCAACCTTAAATAACAGTTCAGAAACTGTGATTAGGTATAGAGTTTTTTCGAGCCCAAAAGGTGGAAAATGGCCACCTGGAAGCATAAATTCAAGTTGTCTTGAATATATACTATTAACAGATGTTACAAGTGATTTTGTTTGAGACAAGGTCTCTCTCTTTCATCCAGGCTGGAATGCAATAGCATGATCATGGCTCACTGCAGCCTCAACCTTCCAGACTCAAGTGATCCTCTGAGGCAAGTGGATCACTTGAGGTCAGGAGTTCAAGACCAGCCTGGCCAACATGGTGAAACCCCATCTCTACTAAAAATGTTTAAAACATTAGCCAAGTGAGGTAGTGTGCGCCTGTAATTCCAGTTACTCAGGAGGCTAAGGTGGGGCAATCACTTGAACCCGAGAGGTGGAGGTTGCAGTGAGTCGAGATTGCCACCACTGCACTCCAGCCTGAGTGACAGAGTGAGACTGTATAAAAAAAAAAAATCAAAACCATGAGTCACACCCCACTAGAATCTAGATTAAAAAGTCAGATAACAAAATATGTTGGTGAGGTTGTAGAAAAATTGGAGCCCTCATACACTGCTACTGGAAATGTAAAATGGTACGGCCACTTTGGAAGAGTTTGGGAGTTTCTCAGACAGTTAAACATTAGAATTATGCCTTGACCCAGCAATTTCACACCTAGGTATATGCTCAAGAGAAATGAAAAATTTGTATCCAGACAGAAAGTGTATATAGCAATTTTATTCGTAATAGTGAAAAAGTGGAAACAACCCAAAAATCTCTCGGAATAGAATGGCTAAATGAAATGTGTTATATCTATACAATGGACGGTTATTCAGTAATAAAAAGAAATGAAATACTAATATTTGCTGCAACATTGATGAACCTTGAAAGCATGCTGCATAGAGGAAGCCAGTCACAAAAGACCACATACTATAGACTTTTCATTGAAAGTCTATAATAAGGAGGTCTATATAGAGCCACAAAGTGGATTCGTGGTTGCTTAGCGCTGGGGAAGAGGGAGAGTTGGGCATAGAGGAATGATAGCTAATGGATATAAGGTTTCTTTCTGAAAAGGTTCTAAAATTGATTGTCATGATTGCATATATCTATGAATCTGCTAACAAGGCCTTGCTTTGGTACACTTTAAATGGGTGAATTATATGCAAATTATATGTCAATAAAAGTATTTAAGAAGATATATTCAAGTTCTAACTCCTGGTACCTGTGGATATGACCTTTTTGAAAATGGGGTCTTTGAAGATCTAAGTAACTTCAGATGAGATCATCCTGGATTTAGGGCGGACCCTAAAGCTAATGACAAGTGTCCTTACAAGACACAGAAAAGAAGACACAGAGACATGGGAAGGCCATGTGAAGATGGAGGCAGACATTAATTTTGCTGCTGCCAGCCAAAGAATATCAGGAGCCATCAGAAGCTGTTAAAGGCAAAGATGGATCCTCCCTTAGAGCCTTTCTGGGGAGTATGTCTCTTTTGACAGCTTGATTTCAGACTTCTGGCCTCCAGATCTGTGAGGGAGTCAATTTCTGTTGTTTTAAGTGACTGCGCTTGTGGTAACTTGTTGCAGCAGCTGTGGAAAACTCATGAGCAAGCATTGGGAATCTACAAAATGTAGATTCAAAACCAATAGGTTTTGAATCTTTCTTTACCACTTAGTATATGTGCAATCTTGGGCAAGTTTTTCAGTGTCTCTATATACTTGTTTCCACATATGTGAAGGCTAATCATACTGTTTTCATAGAGTTGTTAAAGGGATTAAATGAGTTAATTGTGTGTAGAACTTAAAATACTATTTGGCACATACTAAGCACTGTATGTTAATGTTAGCTATAAATTAGTTTCTGTATGCCTTAGTTTCACCTCTGCTGTACACAGCTGTTCCTCTTCTCATGCTCTCCATTCAAATGGTAGATTCAGATATTCTCTTCTTCTTTGTGAAGAAAAGTTACTTTTTATTACTTAAATCACTATGGGTTAAGTCTACTGTAGGTTACCTTGGCAAAACAGGGGATAGGACCTTCATTAAGTTCACTAATTAAACAGATGTTTCTTGAGAACTTTGTATATACCAGATACTGGGAATATAGCTCAGAACAAGATAGTCACAGTCCTTGCCTTTAGGGAGTGGTGGCAGTCTTGGCTCACTGCAACCTCTGCCTCCCAGGTTCAAGTGATTCTCCCACCTCAGACCCCTGAGTAGCTGGAATTACAGGCATGCACCACCATGCTCTGCTAATTTTTTTTTTTTGTATTTTTAGTAGAGATGGGGTTTCACCATGTTGGCCAGGCTGGTCTTGAACTCCTGACCTCAAGTGATCCACCTGCCTCAGCCTCCCAAAGTGTTGGAATTACAGCACGAGCCACCTTGCTTGGCCATTCTGATTACATTTCTATGATGCCTAATAATATTGAGCATCTTTTCATGTGTTTACTGGCTGTTCATATATCTTCCTGGTGGGAGGAATGTCTATTCAGATCCTTTGCCCATTTAATTGAGTTACTTGTCTTATGTTTGCATTATGAGACTTCTTCATATATTCTAAATACAAATTCCTTATCAGATATATGATTTGCAAATATGTTATCTCATTCTGTGAATTGTTTTTCACTTTCTTGATAGTGTTCTTTGGAGCACAAGTTTTTAATTTTGATAAAGTCCAATGTACCTATTTGTAATTCTGTTGCTCATGCTTGCCAGATCCAAAATCACAAAGATTTACCTCTGTGTTTTCTCCTAACAGTTTTATAGGGCATCTTTGGGGGTTGGGGAGGTGGGCCACTAAACAACTCACGAAATCGGTAATTATTACTTAATTCTTACTCCATAGATATTTTTCTCCTCCTCAAAAATTGCCTTAGCACTCAATTATAGTCAGATTACAATTTTAATAGAAACTTGTTTTCTTCAGCCCTCACTTCATCAGCTTGACTTGATATAGTAACATAGGCGGAAGAAATGGGCACCTGTCCTTAAAAATGTGTCAACTCAAATACACCCTGAATTTTGTAACCTTTAAACCCCTCAGGGTACTATTGTGGCAAAAAGTTTCAAGGTTTCACACATAGCTTTCCATCTCATCCCAAGTCGTGTCTTAACCTTATAGTAGTAGAATGAAATTCATTTTTTAAAATCCAACATTTTAAAAAACTAAACATAGCTATGAAATAATAATGTTGACATTTAATGTATCAGAACATATTCATCCAAATTAATATTACCTTTTAAAGTGGTGATCTTAGTAAATCACACTTGTTCTGATGACATTGCCACTGTTCAAAACATTCTCTAAGTTGCCAACATAAATTATTTATCAGCAAATGCTTTCATTTTCTGTTGCCCTCAGGACCAAAGCTTTTTCACCCTTTGCCCTTCTCACTTCATTCATCTAAATTTCACATTGTCCTACCTTTCACTGCTGTTAAAATCAATACTCAGAGGACCTCTTAGAGTCAGGATGCTTAAGAGAGTAAGAGATTTGGGGAAGAGAGGCAAGAAGATTCTGTCTTCCAGGCTTTCTGCCTCGAGTGAACCACACACAGAAATTTCCCCACTGTGTGTTGGGGGGAGGGTGGCAACTGTATACAAGGAGCTAAGGGAAGCCTTCGCTATTCACTAATCTGGGAGGAGCACCAACCCAAAACCTACCTTCTTTTCTTCTTCACACCCAGTGACATATTGCAAGGAAGAAGAAAAGGAAAACCCAGTAACTAAGTCTGTGTCCTAGGACCCTAAAATTTCTATGCAGGAATCTTGGAGACCTTGTCTTCATGACTTTCTTTCTTTCTTTTTTTTTTTTTTTAAATACGGGGTTTCACCATGTTGGTCAGGCTGGTCTTGAACTCCCGACCTCAGGTGATCTGCCCACCTTGGCCTCCAAAGTACTTAGATTACAGGCGTGAGCCACCGTGCCTGGCCTTTTATCTTTCTTTCTTTTTTTTTTTTCTTAAAGTCTTCATGACTTTCATGACTACAAAGATAATTATATCTTTCTTGGGTGAGTAAAGATTATATGCAATCTTCTGTAATTCCCTATCAGAAATGAAATGACCCTTAAGAGTTGGCTGTACATTGTTCTTTGTATTTCAAATTCCAGGAACATGACAATAATAAATGAGGCAGCTAGTCAGGAATAAAAAGGCCTTTAAACAATTGCCACTGGGCATGGAGGGTGGTGGTGACCAAAGTCCTGTGCTGATGTCTCTCTGGGCCTGATAAATTTTGCAAGCCTCACATAGCTCAGATTGCTCCGTTATTTTTATTTTCTCACAATGCATTTCTCAGAATCTATCTCCTTTGCATAACTGTACGTGGATTGTTAGGGAGATAAAAACTTTGACATGTTTAATATGTTTTAAATGACTATTTAATAGCTTGTTTATGCCTTTAAGTGTTAACCTATTCTGAAAGGGCATTTATAATTGGTTGAACTTGTTATTTGTGACCATTTTCATAAAATATGTGGACATTTCTATTTCCTTATCCCTTTTTTTTTAATTTAAAAAAGAGACAAAATCAGAGGGAAGTTTTATTATTATTATATAAGAGTTTATTAAAATAAATTGGGCAGAGTGATGGACTAAGAAAATGAGTGTGTTTGTAGGGCAGCCTTCAAGGCCCACAGGAAGCTTGCAGTTGATGTTTTTCAACTTTTAGGTTCAGGGCTATATATGCAGGGTAAATTGTGTGTCACGGGAGTTTGGTGTACAGATTATTTTGCCATCCATGTAATAAGCATAGTACCTGGTGGATAGTTTTTTGATCCCCACCCTCCTCCCTCCCTCCACCCTCAGGTAGTTCCCAGTGTCTGCTGTTCCTTTCTTTGTGTCCATGTGTACTCAGTGTTGAGCTCCCACTTATAAGTGAGGACATGAGATATTTGGTTTTCTCTCCCCGGATTAGTTTGCTTAGGATAATGGTCTCCAGCTCTATCGATGTTGCGTGCATAGTGTTTCATGGTGTATATGTACCACATTTTCTTTATTCAGTCTACCGTTGATGGATATTTAGGTTGATTCCATGTCTTTGCTATAGTGAATAGTGCTGTGATGAACATACAGGTGCATGTGTCTTTATGGAGAACTATTTATTTCTTTGGGTATGTACCCAATAATGGGATTGCTGGGTTGAGTGACAATTCTGCTTTGAGTTCTTTGAGAAATAGCCACACTGCTTCCACCATAACTCAACTAATTTACATTCCCGCCAGCAGTGTATCAATGTTACCTTTTCTATTCAGTCTTGCCGGCATCTGTTATTTTTTGAGTTTTTAGTAGCAGCCATTCTGACTGGTGTGAGATCATATCTTATTGTGGTTTTGATTTGCATTTCACTAATGGTTAGTGATGTTCAGCATTTTTTCCATATTCTTGTTGACTGTGTATATGTCTTTTTTTGAAGAGTGTCTATTCATGGCCTTTGCCTACTCTTTAATGGGGTTGTTTGGTTTTTGCTTGTTGATTTAAGTAACTTATAGATTCTGGATAGTAGACCTTTGTGGGATGCATAGTTTGCAAACATTTTCTCCCATTCTGTAGGTTGTTGGTTTATTTTTTGTTGATAGTTTCTTTTGCTGTGCAGAAGCCCTTTAGTTTAATTAGGTCCCATTTGTCAATTTCTTTGTTGCAGTTGCTTTGGTATCTTTGTCTTGAAATCTTTGCCAGGTCCATTGTCTAGAAATTATATTTCCTAGATTATCTTCCAGGGTTTTTATAGCTTTAGGTTTTACATTTAGGTCTTTAATCCATCTTGAGTTGAATTTTGAATAGGGTATAAGAAGGAGTCCAGTTTCAATTTTCTGCATATGGCTAGCCAGTTTTTCCAGCACCATATATTGAATAGGGAGTCCTTTCCTTATTGCTTGTTTTTGTTGACTTTGCCAAAGATCAGATGGGAGATGGGTGTAGGTGTGCAGCATTGTTTCTGGATTCTATTCTGTTCCATTGGTCTGTGTGTCTGTTTTATATCAGTACCATGCTGTTCTGCTTACTGTAGCCCTGTAGAAAAGTTTGAGTTTGAAGTCGAGTAACAGGATGCCTCTAGCTTTTTTTTTTTTTTTTTTTTTTTTGGTTAGGTTTGCCGTGGCTTTGTGAGCTCCATTTTTTTTTGAAAATAAATTTCTATTCCTAAAAAAATACCAATAAATTAATTCAAACAATTACAAAATAAATATTTTAAAATTTATATGTAAACAAAAAGGGAGCTCACATTGCCATGGAAATCCTAAGAAAAAAAAAAAAAAAAAAAAAAAAAAGC
>CAUYQU010006409.1:0-18694 GCA_963574635.1 Cheracebus regulus
CTTATTATCCACCTTCTGAAGCCTAATTCTGATGATTCTTCACACTCGTTTTCCATCAAGCCTTGTTCTGTTACTGATGAGGAACTAGCGTCCTCTGTAGAAGGAGAGACTTTCTGATTTTGAGTGTTCTCAGTTTTTTTACGGTGGCTTCTTGGCATCTTTATGGTTTTATCCATCTGTCATCTTTGTAATTACCCACTTTCAAATTAGGTCTCTGAGTGGAAGTCCAGCTTGTTAATTCCCAGCTCCGGAATCTATGTAATTTTCACTGTGCGACTCGCAACGCTAGCTAAAACAGCAGCGTTGAAATTCGTGGTGCTTTTCTGCCCAGGGATCTCCGGTCTCACTTCCCTCTTCAGTCCCTTTTTCAATCAGCTGGATGGACTGCTCTGACTTCTCAGAGCTCCAAACATCATCCAAAAGGAGACTCAGTCCCGTTTACTCTGCACCAAGAGCCGCCGAGCCGAGGCGCCGGCAAAAAAGCCGCGCCAGCCAAAAGGGTCGTGCTGGCGACCTGTGGGGCTCCTCCACTGGGAATGTCCTGGTCCGCGGGCAGCCAAAATTTATCGGTAAGTGTGGCGTCCACTGGCTCTCTGCACTTTTACTGGGAGCTGCAATCCTGAGCTGCTAGTGATCGGCCATCTTGGATCTCTCCCATTCTTTTTTTTTTTTTTTTAAAGAAAAGCTTTATTGAAGTATGATTGACAAAAACTGTGTATATTCAAGGTGTACAATATAATGTTTTGATATACATATATACTGTGAAATGATATTTCTAATGAAGCTAATTGACATATTCATATACTTAAGATCTCCTGCCTTAGGGAATTTCAAGTATTCAATACAGTATGGTTAGCTATAGTCACCATGCTGTACATTAGGGATCCAGAAGTTACTCATCTTATAACTGCAACTTTCTATCCTTTGACAAACATTTCTCTTACCCTGCAACCCTTGGTAACCACCATTCTATTCTCTGCTTCTAAGTGTCAACTCTTTTAAATTCCACATATAAGTGAGATCATGCAATATTTGTCTTTCCCTGTTTGGCTTATTTCCCTTAGGATAATGTCCTCCAGGTTTATACATATTGTCACTAATGGCAAGATTTACTTCTTTTGAAAGGTTGAATGGTATTTTGTTTATAATATATGTGTGTATATATGTATCATATATATATATAAATTTCTTTATCCATTCATCTATCGATGAACCGTTAGGTTGTTTCTATGTCTTACAATGCTGCAGCAAATATGGGAGTGCAGTTATCTCTTTGACACACTCTTCATTTGCTTTGAATATCATATCCAGAAGTGAAACTGATGGATTATATGATAGTACTATTTTTAACTTTTTGAGGAGCCTCCTTACTGTTTTCTGTAATGGCTGCACCAATTTACGTTCCCACCAGCCATGGACAGGGGTCCTCTTTTCTCTATATTGTCACCAATACTTGTTATCTTTCGACTTTTTGGATAATAGCTATTCTTTTTTTATTATATTTATTAATTTTTTTATTTTTCATTTTTGTGGATACATAGTAGGTATATACATTTATGAGGTATATGAGATGTTTTGATACAGGCATGCCATGCATAATAATTACATTATGAAAAATGGGGCCTCCATCCCCTCAAGTATTTACCAAGTTGTAGAGTTCGTATCCCCTTTGTTACAAACAATCCAGTTACACTTTTAGTTATGTAACTTATCCAGAAGATTCAATACCAATTCAATGTAAAATTTATTATGTAACTAAAAGGTGTAATTGAATTGTTTGTAGCACAAAGGGGATATAAACTATGTATATTTTCAGTTATTTAAGTTATTATTGACGATGGTCACCATCTTGTGCCATCAAATTCTAGGTCTTATTCATTATTCCTATTTTTTGTACCCTTTAACCACCCTTTTTCCCAGTCCCCACTACCCTTCTTAGCCTCTGGTAACCATCCATTTCCTATCTTCATGAGTGACTTCAATTGTTTCGATTTTTAGATCCTACAAATAAGTGAGATCATGCGATGTTTGTCTTCCTGTACCTAGCTTATTTCACTGGGCATAATGACCTCCAGTTTCATCCATATTGTTGCAAAGGATAGGATCTCATTCTTTTTTATGGCTGAATAGTACTCCACTGTGTTTATGTACCATATTTTCTTTATTCATTCTTCTGCTGATGGACACTTAGGTTGCTTCCAAATCTTGGCTTTTATGAATAGTGCTGCAATAAACATAGTAGTGCATATATCTCTTCCTTGATAATAGCTATTTTAATGGGTGTGAGGTGATATAGTTTTAACTTGCATTTCCCTAACGAGTAGTAATGTCGAACATTGTTTCATATACTTGTTGGTCATTTGTATGTCTTCTCTGAAAAATGTCCATTTGGGTCCAATGCCCTTTTAAAAATTGGTTTATTTACTTGTTTTTGCTCTTGAGTTGTGAGTTCCTTATATATTTTGGATATTAAGCCCTTATTGGATATATGGTTGGCAAATATTTCATGGGCTGCTTCTCATTTGGTTGATGGTTTCCTTTGCTGTGCAGAAATGTTGTAGTTTGATGTCGTCTCATTTGTTCATTTGGCTTTTGTTGTTTGTACTTTTGGTGTCATATCCAGAAATATCATTGCCGAGACCAATATCACGAAACTTTTCCCTTCTGTTTTCTTCAGGAAGTTTTATAGTTTTAGGTATTATATTTAAATCTTTAATTCATTTTGAGTTGATTTTTGTGTATAGTATAAGATAGGACTCAATTTCACTTTTTTTTTTTTTTGGCATGTGAATATTCAGTTTTCTTAACACTATTTATTGAAGAGACTATCTTTTCCCTGTTGTGTATTCATGGCACCTTTGTCAAAGATTAGAACACCAGGTATGAATGGGTTTATTTCTGGGCTTTCCATTCTGTCCCATTGGTCTATGTGTTTGTTTTTATGTTAGTAGCAACCTGTTTTGATTATTGTATATTTGTAATATAATTTGAAATGAGGAAGTGTGATGCTTCCAGCTTTGCTCTTCCTACTCAAAATTGCTTTAGCTATGCAGGGTCTTTTGTTCATTCCATATGAACTTCAGGATTGGTTTTCTATTTCTTTGCAAAACGCCACAGAAGTTTTGATCTGTAGATTGCTTAGGGTAGTAAGGACGTTTTGGCAATATTGATTCTTCCAATCTACAAACATATACCTTTGTATTTCTTTGTGCCTCCTTCAATTTCTTTTCTCAGTGTTTTCCTTTATAGTTTTTATGTACAGATCCTTCATGTGCTTGATTAAATTTTTTCCCATGTATTTTATTTTTTGATGCTATTATAAGTGAGACTATTCTCTTCATTTCTTTTTTGGATTGTTTGTTGTTAGTGTATTGAAATGCAGCAGGTTTTTGTATGTTGATTTTGTATTTTGCAAGTGTACTGAATTCATTTATTTTAAATAATTTTTAAAATAAATAATTTAAAAAATAATTTTTAAAGATTTTGTCATGTGCAAACAGCGATAGTCTTTTTTTTTTTTTTTTTTTTTTTTTACTTTTTCCTTTCCAATTTGGGTGTCTTTTATTTCTTTTTTCTTGCCTAATTGCTCTGGCTAGGAGTTCTAGTACTATATTGAGTAGAAATGGCAAGAGTGTGCATTCTTGTTATATTCCTGATCTTAGAGGAAAAACTTCCAACTTTTTATTGTTAAATATGAGGTTAGCTCTGGACTTGTCATATATGACTTTTACTGTATTGAGGTACATTACTTCTGTAACTAATTTGTTGAGAATTTTTATCATGAAATGATGTTGGATTTTGTCAAGTGCTTTTTCTGCATCTATTGAGATGATTGTGTCATTTTCACCCTTCATTCTGTCATGTAGTATATCACATATTTTGACTGGCATATATAGAATCATTCTTTCATCTTACCTGGTGATGGTGAATGATTCTTTTAGTGTGCTGTTAAATTCAGTTTGCTAGTATTTTGTTGAGAATTTTTGCATCTATTTTCCTTAGGGATATTTGGAAAATAGATGCAAATTTTTGGAAATAATAATTTTATTATTATTTTTAGTGTCTATATCTGGATTTGGTATTAATCTGGCCTCCAATATGAGTTTGGAAGTATTCCCTGCTCTTCAGTTTTTTGACAGAGTTAGAGAGAGTTGATATTAATTTTTTAAATGTTTAGTAGAATTTATCAGTGAAACTATTAGGTCCTGGGCTTTCTTTCTTTTTTAAAAATTGAAAAAATTTATTGACACAAAACTGTACATATTTTGGGAGGTACATAGTGATATTGCAAAACATACAATGTATAGTGATCAGATTGGGGTAGTTAGTATATCCATCATCTAAAACATTTATCATTTCTTTGCTAAATATCCTCCAATATTCAATATCCTCTAGCCAGCTATTTGAAACATATTATTGTTAACTATCATCATCCTACAGTGCTATAGAACATTAGAATGAGATTTTCTTTGATGGAAAATTTTTGAATACTGATTCAGTCTCCTTACTCATTTTTGTTCTGTTCAGATTTTCTGTTTCTCCATGATTCAGTCTTGGTAGTTTGTATATTTCTAGGAGTTTATCTGATTTTTTCTAGGATATCCAATTTGTTGACATATAAGCGTTCATAGTAGTCTCTTATGACCCTTTGTGCTTCTGTGCTATCAGTTATAGTGCTACCTCTTTCATTTCTGATTTTATTTGAGTCTTCTCTATACTTTCTTAGTCTTGCTAAAGGTTTGTCAGTTTTATCTTAAAAACTCTCAGTTTCATTGATCTTTTCTATTGTTTTTTTACTATCTATTTTATTTATTTTTGCTCTGATCTTTGTTATTCTTCTTTCTACTAACTATGGTCTTAGTTCTTTTTTTAGTTCATCGAGCATAAGATTATTAGTTTGTTTGAGATCTTTGCTCTTTTTAATGGGAGTGTTTTAAGTGTAAATTTCCTTTGTAGAACTGTTTTTGCTGGGGGAATGGTGGCATGTGCCTGTAGTCCCACCTATCAGGAGATTGAGACAAGAGGATTACTTGAGCCCAGGAGTTCAAGTACAGCCTGGAGAATATAGTGAAACCCGGTATCTATTTTTTTTTTTAAAGTCCTCTTTAGGACAAAAGCCTGGATAACTGTTTTGCTGGATCCCATAAGTTTTACTATGTTGTGTCTCCATTTTTATTTGTCTCAGGATACTTTTAAATTTCCCTTTTGATTTCTTCTTTGACCCATTGGTTGTTCAGGAGTATGTTGTTTAATATCCACATATTGGTGAATTTCCCAGTTTTCCCCCTGTTAATGATTTCTAGTTTCATATCATTGTGATCAGAAAGGATACTTGATATGGTTTCAATCTAAAATGTGTTCACACTTGTTTTGTGGCCTAACAAATAATCTATCTTGGAGAATGTTCCATGTGCACTTTAGAAAAATGTGTATTTTGCTGCTGTTGGATGGAATGCTTTGTATATGTCTTTTTAGTCCATTTTATGTATAGTGTTGTTCACATCCTCTATCTCCTTATTGATTTTTTGTCCAGATGATTCATTGATGTTGAGCATGGGATACTGAACTTCCTTACAATTATTGTATTGCTGCCTGTCTCTCCCTTCATATCTATTAATATTTGCTTCAGCTAGTAAGGTGCTGCAATGTTGAGTGCATACGCATTTACAATTGTTATATCCTTTTAATGAATTGATTCCTTTATCTCTATATAATGACCTTCCTTGTTTCTTTTTAGTTTTTGAATTAGTCTATTTTGTATAAGCATAGCTATCTCTGCTCTCTTTTGGTTTTCTTTGCATAAAATATCATTTTTCATTCCTTCACTTTTCAGTGTAAGTATGTTCTTAAAGCTGAAGTGAGTCTTGTAGGCAGCATATAATTATATTCTATATATATATATATAATTTTATATATATATAAAAATATATATATAATTTTAATCCACTCAGCCATTCTATGTCTTTTGATTGGATAATTTAATTCACTCACTTTAAAAGTAACTATTGTTAGGTAATAACTTACTGTTGTCATTAAAAACTGTTTTCTGGCAGTTTTATAGATCTTTTGTTCCTTCCATCTTCTCTCATTGTATTCTGTTGTGATTTGCTGCACTGGTATGCTTTGATTCCATGCTTTTATTTCTTTCTATTTTTCTCTTTTGTGTATCTACTAGGTTTTGCTTTGTGGTAACTTTGAGACTTAACATATAATACTTTATAGTTATAGCAGTGTATTTTAAGCTGATAATAACTCAATTTTGACTGATAGAAGTCTACACTTTTACCACCCTTCCACACATTTTATTTTTTTGATGTCACAATTTACTCTTTTTACATAATCTGTCAAATAGAAAATTATTGTCACTATAATCATTTTCAATAGTTTTGCTTTCAACCTTTATATTAGAGACACAAATGATTTACATACCACTATTACAGTATCTGGGTATTCTAAATTTTACTGTATGTTTATTTTTACCAGTTAATCTAATACTTTTATATGTTTTTATGAAACCTATTATATATATTTCATAAACATATGCTAGTAATTAGCATCCTTTTGTTTCAGCTTGAAAAATTTCCTTAGTATTTCTTGTAAAGCAGGTCTAGTGGTGATGAACTCCTTTAGTTTTTGCTTGTCTGAGAAAGTCTATTTCTCCTTCATTCCTGAAGTATAGTTTTGCCAGGTAAAGTATTCTTGGATGGCAGAATTTTTTTTTTCTTTCAGGGCTTTGAAAATATTTCATTTTTTCCTGGCCTGCAAACTTTCTGCTAAGAAATCTGCTAGTCGCCTTATGGAGGATCCTTTATATGCAAGGAGTTTCTTTTCTCTTGCTGTTTTCAAGATTCTCTCTTTGTGTTTGATGTTTGACAATTTGTTGTGATATGTCTTGGTGAAGTCTTCTTCGGGTTGAACCTTATTGGAGACCTTTGAGCTTCATATACCTGGATGTTAATATCCTTCTTTGGATTTGAGAAGTTTTCATCCATTATTTTTTAAAATAAGCTCTCTTTTTTTTCCCCCTGTCTCTTCTCTTTCTGAAATTCCTGTAGTGCAATGTTTGCTCTCTATGGTGTTTCATACATTGTACAGGCTTTCTTCTTTCTTTTTTATCCTCTGAATGGACATTTAAAAATGTGCTATCTTTTCTTTCTTTTGCTCAATCAAGCCTGATGTTGGTGCTATTTATTTTTTATTTTATTAATTGTATTCTTCAGCTCCTAAATTTGTTTGGTTCTTTTTAATCGTTTTTTAAAATCTCTGTTGAACTTCTAGTTTTATTTATTGTTCTCCTGATTTTTTTTTTGAAGTTGTCTATCAGTGTTTTCTTGTGGTTTGGTGAGCTTTCCTAAAGTAATTACTCTGAATTCTTTGTATATTTCTGTTTCTTTGGTGTTGGTTACTGGAAAATTATTGTGTTTCGTTGGTGGTGACATATTTCCTTAGTTTTTCATAGCTAGTTGCCTTGCATTGGTGTCTGTGCCTTTGATGAAGCAGTCACCTCTTCCAGATACTACAGACTGGTTTTAGTAGGGAAAGAACTTTGCCAGTGGGTGGGTATGAGAGCACTGGCTGGGTGGGGTACAGTGGTTTCCACTCCAGTGAAGGTACAGTGGCATAGTGTTCATGCAGCTCTGTCAGATGAAGTTGGCATCAGCAAAGCATCCAAAGACCTTCAGTGGCCAAGGCTGTGGTAGGTATCCACAGCTGTAGTGAGGGTTATTGGGGTCTCCAGTGTTAAAGGCTGCTGGAGTTTTTTAAATCTCTTTTTCTTACATGCGGAAAGTTGTGGCTGAGGGGATTCCTCTTGGCATTGAGGCTGGCTCACAGTGGGCTCATGGTATGGGAGGCACTGGCATCTGAAGCTTAGTGCCTGTGGAGCAGTCACAGAGCCAGAGTCTGAAGTGTGTGCTCATGTGGAACTGACAGTGGCTCCAGGGTCTGGAGTGTGGGCATGTGCAGAGCTACCACTGCTTCAGAGATCAGAGTAGTGGTTGCTATGTTGCTACAGTGGTTGCTATTGCATCTGCAATGCTGGTGCTTATAGAGCAGCCACAGAACCAGGGTCTGGAATGCTGGTACACATGGACTGATAGTGGCTCCAGGGTCTGAGGCAGGGCTAGCCCATAGTGGTGGTGACTCTGGTGCCTGAGCTTCAGATGTGAATGGTACAGCCATGGATTTGGGATCTGGAGTGCAGACATGCAAAGAGTAGCTGCAGCTCTGGGGTCTAGGGTGCAGGCAGGGTTGGGGGGTGGCAATCCCAGTCCCAGGGTGGCACAATATGGCTTTTTCTTGATGGGAGTGTGCAGCAGTATCTCCCTATCCTAGAAGTTCTCAGTGGTGATGGTTGGTTGTTATTTCAGTGGTGAAGGCTGGCAGTGTCTTTTGTAGGGCAGGCCACTGGGGAGCAAGTTGGCACCTGCTGTATGGCTGATACTGATAGCCTGTACCCTTCTTCTTCGTTCCTAGCTATCTCTAGATGTCTCAAGTATGTCTATAACCACAGCGATTCTTTCTGTGTGTCTATTCTTTATTTTTTGCTCCACTATGTTTCTGCAGGTTCTTTTTTGAAAGCTTGAGCCCTCCCAGGACTATTTTCATTTGTGGACAGCTATCTAATTGTTTTTTGTAGGGGGATTAAGGCTGGTATCTCTGCCATCTTGCTGACATCCTTTTCAAGGACCATTAATCTTTAGTTAATGTGGAAGAACCTCTTTTCACTGCAGCTGAGTTGCTGCAGCACCTCTCTACCGGTTGCCTGTTTGTTCTATTGATGTCTCCTTATTATTCTATTTCTCTTTCTTCTGAATTGCAGTGTCCAATCTCAAAGAATACCTATTGCTTCTCTACCTTAAGTGATTCCAGAGACATTGCCTCTAGTCTTGGCCATAGCAGTGGACATAAAATCCAAGCCCAGTCAATTACAATGTTTGCCATGGGATGGCAAAAGTGAGCCAATCAGAATGCTTCTTGGGGACTTATATGGATACTAGGCAGGAGAACCCTTTCTTCTAGGACTGATAAACTGAAGTATCACATGCCACACAATACAAAGAGAAAAATAGACAACATTTTTTGAGAACTTGCTGTCTCTGTGAACCAGCTCTATCTATTACCAAGGGTTAAAGACAGTAAACAGAGATTTGGTTTTGGGAACAGGGATCTCTTTTGCTCCTTAAATGATATGACATTGTGGGTGGCTTCTGAAGAGGCCACAGTAATTTCCCAGAACCCCACATCATCCTCTGTTCTTTATATGGACCCTTTCTGTTCACACAAGAACAAATGGGACAACAACATCAACAACAACAACAAAACTGATAGAAGAGAAGGAACTGGTGACCTGATCCAGACTTAACTGCCTCACTTAAGTGCCTTCATATTATACCACATCAGAAGTGCCATAAGAAGCCACAGAATAATGAAGAAAACCTGTTTTAAACAGGTTCTTCATGTGGTTATTAATGCAATAAACATTTACTGAGTGTCTGCTGTGTTCAGGTCCTTCTCCAAGGACTGGAACTAACTGCAGTGAATAAAATGGACAAACACCCCTGCCCTCAGGAGCTTACTATTGGGGGTGGGAGACAGGGAGGATGTATATGTGTGCACACGTGTGTGTGCATGTATGTGTGTAAGGGGGAAGTTTGGAGGGTTGCAGTTTTAAATGGGACAGTCAGAGAATACCTCACTGAGAGGATGACAATTGTGTAAAGATTTAGAGGAGATGAGCAAGGGGCCCAGCTGATGTCGGGGGAAGAGTGTGCAGAGGGAACAGCTGACACAAAGGCCCTAAAGCAGAAATGCACCTGCTATGTTCTGGGAATGGGAGCAGAGCAAGGCAGGGAGATGTCAGGGAGGTCGGCAATGGGAAAATGGTGAGGGACCTGGTGGGCCTACTGTGAACACTTGAGCTTTGGCTCTGAGTGAGGTGAGAAGCCTGTGGCAGCTGCCAGGCTGAGGTTTTATCAGGCTCATGCTGACATCTCTGCTGAAGGTATTCTGAAGCCATGGCCATCTGCAGCCCTTGCTAATCTAAGCTGCCTCCCATATAGAGCCAAGGTGGATGTGAAATAAGCCAGTGTATGGGAAGTCCCCAGCATGGAAGTAATTGGCTTCCAGTATGCTCCTCAAAGCAGGGCTGAGGGGGCAGGGAGAGAAAGAGAGTTTGTCATTGAAAAGAGGGAGGGAGGGAGAGAGAGAAAGCAGCTCCAAGAGAGTAAGTGGATCGGGCTGTTCCCTACCTATCCCACATTTTCTAAGGGCTGGTCCAAGAGCCTGCTTAGATCTTCATGCTACTCCGAAGTCCTTATGCCATATGCAATATTGCCTGGCACAGAATGGATCTTGATAAATCAGTGTTGCAAGAATGAATGAATGCAATCCAGTTTTGCAGTTTCTTTACTGAGTTTCCAGTCACACCAGCCACCCATGCCTTGAGCCACTGAGTCACTAACTCAACTAACTCAAGGACAGCTGGAAGAAAAGTGAGGTCTCCAAGATTGCATCTGAGTAGTAGGAACATGTGGTAATGGTTATTATGCCCATGTTCACTTCTAATCTGAATATCTGTTGCTGTCTGTTAGCTTCTAAGTTTCATTTTAAGGGCAAAACTGCAGGAATTACAAGATGTGGAGGCATCTCTGAGCTGCAGGAATAGGCTGCCCAAGCCCCCTGGGACCATACACCTTCCTCTTTGATCTACAAAGTCTCCCTTGGCCCTGGAGACTGTGCACATTTTGGAGTGATGTAACTTCATAATGTTTTTATGGTCTTTGGCTGAGTTTAAAGAAGAGGCGGTGGCTTATAAATTTTTTTTATTTATGACATAATTTTCAGAATTCAGTGTTCACAAATACTGGCAAGGTTGAATTTATGAAAGCAGAGGCTATTTTAATATGTTATCTTCCTAGTTCATAAAACGCTGCCTCTGAAGGGGGTGTTAGAGTTGGATGCAGTGAATAGCATCGTGGGAGCTGCTTGTCCTCAATGAGCACGTTCCTGAAATCGTATTATGACCTGCAGTTGAAAGGCTAAACAGTATGCATTCAACTAGTAATTCACATATAGATTTCAATTTAACTAAAGAAAGTTTTGTTTTCCCGGGTCTGTTCTTAATTAGTAATTCGATTCAAGTTTAATTAACATTGCCTAGTGATTGTTTTTGCTTCCTTAGCATTCTTCAACCTCTTAGCTTTGACATTTGAAATAGCTATCTCAAGTGGATAAAGAACTTTTTTTTCCCTTAAAGACAATTTCTTCAGCAGGAAATATTGTAATTCAGTTATTTGCAATTGGTAGCAACTGGTGGAACAGAGACTACGGGTTTCAGCAGAGGTCGTGGTAGTGGCCATCCCCGGAGACCCCTGCTGCTCACCTGCCTGCCGATGTAAACACAGATTGGACTGACTCACAACCAAAATCTTGATCCAGTGTGTGGACGTGAAAACCTTCCTGGCATATTTTTGAAGCCTGAGCTGCTCTTTGCAAAGGAGGTTTTTTTGTTGTTGTTGTTGTTGCTTTTTAAAGGGAAAGACTGAGTATCTAAGAAGCATGAAAATAATGGATCATTTTAGAGAGATTCTATATGACAAGGGAAATAAATAATGTCATGCATTCAACTTTTCTTTTTAAAAAAGCTTTTCAGAAATGTGTGGAGAAACCCAATTATGGAAACAATTGATAATTGCTAGAACTGATGTTCTTTACAACAGAGAATATTCAAAAAGAGAAACCTAGGAGAAAATTCATTAGCTTGATCTGCAATGTAGCAAAAGTGTTGAAAGAAAAGCAACTCCCAAGTGGAAGGGAACAGGCTGTCCCAGTTGTTCAAAGCCTCTTAGGGACTATTCCCAGAGGCCTTCCTTCAGGAAGTGGAGGATAACAATATACATTTGAGCCCAGGCTCAAACAACTGCCTCGTTGATGACTCTTTTTTTTTTTGAGAAAGAGTCTTGCTCTGTCACCCAGGCTGGAGTGCAATGGCATGATCTCAGCTCACTGCAACCTCTGCCTCCTGGGTTCAAGGAATTCTCCTGCCTCAGCCTCCTGAGTAGCTGGGACTATAGTCATGTGCCACCGTGCCTGGCTAATTTTTTTGTGTTTTTTGACAGAGATGGGTTTCACATGTTGGCCAGGCCAGTGTCAGACTCCTGGCCTCAAGTGATCTGCCTGCTTCAGCTTCCCAAAGTGCCCGTTGATGACTCTTTTGTGGCAGGTCTTATAATTTAGTGGTGAAGAGCTGGGATCTGGGCTGGAATCCTGGCTTCACCACCGACAGGTCATACAATATTGGATGAGTCACTTAATCTCTGAGCCTGTAAAATGGGGACAGTAATCATGGGTAGTTCTTACGTGGTTGTGGCGGGTTAAATGAGATCATGTATGATAAGTGCCCTAGGCTGTGGTTCCCTCCTAGTTTTAGCCACTGAGAGCACAACTGGTCAACCTCTCAGAAAGACAAGGGGGGTTATTCTCAAGAGAGACGGAACAAATCAGCCTGCTTTAGAGACCCTTGTCCTTCACTTGGAGATGTTCTCCTTTTGGCAGAGGCTGGCATCTTGTGATCACCCACCAGCAAGGAGAGGCTCGGGCTAGGACATAGTGTAGTATCTTGGCATTTGGATTCCTCCTCTGGGTCTCAGGTGAATGGCCCAGCAGATAAATACTCATGATTCGCTAGGGCCTGGGAGGTGAACTGGGAAAGGTGAAGCATTCTGAGAGCAGAAGTACACAGGGGGTCACCTGGTTCCTGGGCAGCTCATTCTGGCAGGGATTATAATGTGGCTTAATCCAGAGATTGCTTCTGCACCAGGGCCAGATAGACACTAACACGCTTCTGAGTCTCACTGAGCTGTGTATCTTGTCCTCAGTTCTGAGCAAGGCCTGGGTTTTTACAGATTAGAAACTCTTGTGGGCCTGGGTATGGTGGCTCACACCTGGAATCCCAGCACTCTCAGAGGCCGAGGCGGATGGATCACCTGAGGTCAGGAGTTCAAGACCAGTCTGTCCAACATGGTGAAGCCCTGTCTCTACTAAAAATACAAAATTAGCCGGGTGTGGCAGCGGGCACCTGTAATCCCAGCTACTCAGGAGGCTGAGGCAGGAAAATGGCTTGAACTCGGAAGGCAGAGGTTGAAGTGAACCGAGATCACTCCTCTGCACCCCAGCCTGGGTGACAGAGCGAGACTCCATCTCAAAGAAAAAAAAAAAAAGAAACTCTCTTGAAGGGTTTTATAAATTCTCTCTTGTGGATGTGTGATTACCTCATGCCCTACCTTGCTGATGCTTTTATATCAATCTCTCAGCTTTAAGGTGTGAGAAGCAAGGAAAAAAGATTCAAATATTTAAAGGCTTAATTTCTAATTATTTTTATAACCCAGAAGTAGATGATTCTATGTACATTGTTGAGTGCTGGTTTGATTCTCCTCTGTGTTCTTCCTTCCTCACTCCTACTGGGAAGTGGAAGCACACAGCTTTTGGTGACTCTCCCTACTTTTTCTGATCTCATCTCTCCATGTCTTTAGTTTTTTCTTTCTAAAAGCAAGTGATGAGCCTGAGATAAGGTACCATCATATTGTGTATGTGTGTGTGTTTAGAGATTCTATACATGTCTTTTCTTCCCCACAAAATGAGTAAAAATGGAAGTGCCAAACCCAGGTTCCATTATTGTAAACACCAAAAAGGGCAAACTGAATGAAAGATCAAAAGCAAGTTCTTCGTTGCTCTTTCCTTTCTACCTCTGCCCTGGATTATCCCAATTTCCAAGAAGCACTCTGGGGGACAGTGAATCACAGCTGTCTCCATCCTAGTCCACAAAATAACAAATGAAAGGAAAAGAGCGAATACAGGGTTAGCACAACGAAAGCCTCCTGATTGGCTCATGTCACTCTGCCGAACACATCTCATTCTTCTAGTTCCAGGAGGGCTTTCCTGAGGCCTGGGCAGTGGGGAGTATAGGATGCAGTGCGCTTGAAGCCTTTATGTTAAAAAGCTTAGCTTTGTCCTTTGAAGGTGGAAAATGGTTTCAAAAGAAATCACGTTTTTTTGTCAGGATCAGACTGGAGAGACTGCAACCTTCACAGAACTTTAGAATTTCAGAGTCTGATGGATCTTGTCCAATTTCATTTTTCAAAGGAGGAATGGAAGCCCAGGGATATTAAATGTCTTCTGCATGTCCCACCACACCCACCTTATGCTAAATCTGGCTTCGAGGGAGTGGAGAGACAGTGAGGACCCGAAGTGCACACTGTGAAGAATAAAGAGTAGGCAGGCTCTTGACTGGAGCTCTTTGTTCTTGATAAGGAGACGATGGCCACTGTTTCATTCACACAATATCTTGTCTGTGGAAAAAATTTCTAAAAGCCAGATTTGAACATACATTGCTGAATATTCATTACCTACCTAGTGGATACCTACTATCAATACGGTGCCATATAAAAAGTTCTGGGGGCTGGGCACGGTGGCTAACGCCTGTAATCCCAACAGTTTAGAAGGCCGAGGTGGGCAGATCACTTGAGGCCAGGAGTTTGAGACCAGCCTGGATGACATGATGAAACCCCTTTTCTACTGAAATTACAAAAATTACCTGGGTGTGATGGCTCATACCTGTATTCCCAGCGTCTCAGGAGGCTGAAGCATGAGAATTGCTATATCTGGGAGGAAGAGGTTGCAGTGAGTCAAGATCATGCTACTGCATCCCAGCCTGGGTGACAGAGTGAGGCTCTGTCTAAAAAAAAAGAAAAAATGAAAAGGAAGAAAAGTCCTGGGAATGGGTGGATCATTCTGGGAATGGGTGGGGAGGGGTCAGAAGACCTGGTCTAGTCTAATATGTGTAATGGCAAAGTCACTTCTCTCTTCTGGGTCACAAAATCCTCATTTGTACTATGCAGGGTTGGACTGAATAATTTCTAAATTAGATAAGAACACTAAAGTTCTGAAACTTTATGATTGTACAAGCAGTATTTGTTAGGACATGAATATGGGGCCATTTGCTAGAATATGGGTATTATTATAATACTCAACTCAAAAGTGGTGGGGTGCCATGTTTTGTCACGAGTATGGGAAATCAGAGCAAGCTGGTTCTGGGACAGAGAGGAATGTAGCAGGTGGTTCAGAGAGAGCCCCCAAACACTGCAGGGCCTGAGGAAACGGGGAGGGGGCTGTCCCTTTCCTCATGGCTCTGCCAACCACGATTCAGTTTCCCTTAAGGCTAAGATGTGTTTAGATTTATTAAAGCTCTCTTAAAAATACAACATGTAATATAGGGAAAGCTTTTTCTTTTTTAAAAAGGATTCCTAAACAGTTGTTTTTTTTTCTAAATTAAAACAAATCTTAAAATTTTGTGTACCATCTTAACAGCTAATGGCTTGCAAATTTTAATTTTCTGCTTGTCACTAAAAGTGACAACTCAGAGGAGACTATAGAAATTGATTCACCTAGCCAAACTTATCCAAAGTGGGGAAGCTAAATAGGTCAGTCAATAGCGACCAAAACCACAGTGTCTTTTTCCAAATAACACAGCAAGAAATCCACATGGGAAGGAACGAAATGCAATGCAATGGTTCAGAAAGGATATTGGAAACAGCTCATCTTTATTTTAAAATATCTTCCTCTAACTTAAATGAACATGTGAATTTGAAAAAGATCATAAGTTGGTATTAGAAGACAGCACTTGCTATACATTTATAAGTTGACTTCAAAGGAAAAAATAGGCAAGTCATCCAGTTGCTTAAATAAAATTTAAGAGTGGAGATTCTAATGAGAAAGAGTTCATGCTGTGAATCTCCCTGTATGAAATATGGAATCTACTAAAAGAAATATATTAGAGTAACATTTCAATTAACTGGAACCCAATTCATCAGAGCTTTCAATTATTATTATTATTCTTAAGCCCACTTAAATCAGGGACTAATAAAACAAATCAAGTCCTAGGAATTGTCCTAGCTTTAGGCCTTTGCAATTTTTTTTTAACCTCTGACACATATCTAGAACCAGATAGAATTGACTAAATAATTGCGTTTTTGAACTAGTAAGATTTGAAGGCCATCTAGTATAATGGTTTTCAACCTTAGTCACACATTATGGTCACCTGGGGAGATTGAAAAAAATCCTGACATCCAGGCTGTACCCAAGACAAATTAAAGCAGAATCTCTGGGAAGTGGGACCAACCTGTATTTAAAGAAAAATTCCAGATGATTCCAATGTGCAGTGAAGCTTGAAAACCAAGGGTCTTCTTCTGCAGCTGTTCCAAGAAGTGAAGTGACTACCCAGATAGCCAGCTGGTAACAGAACCAGGCCTGTAATCTGGGACTTTCCAAAGCAGTCCAGTCTCTTCCCCCATTGTGCTACTCAGGCCCCTAGCTACACAGGGCCAGCACGCACCATCCCTCACTGACAGATCAGCCCATGCTACTCGAACTTTGATGTGCGTCCCACTCATCTGGAGATCTTGTTAAGGGCAGCTTCTGATTAGTAGCGCCTGTATTTCTAACAAGTTCTCAGTCAGGACTGATGCTGCAGATCTGAGGACTGTACACACTTTGAGAATCTGTTCTAAGCTGCACTGGGGCTTTCTCTTCACCCACAGCACACCTGCCTAGCACCTGCGGGTAGATCCGAACTCTTCTCATCCTGGTTCAAGGACACCACTGCTGTTTGTTGAGGCATCTCCTTATTTCTCCAAAAGCCACTCTGTTCACCCAGAAGCTCAGAATCATCCATGGCTGCACTTTCTTATTTGTGGGATTCTCCAGCTGTTGTGCTTTGCTGAATAGCAACATTTGGCTGTAGCATTCCTGAACAGGGTTCTTTTTCTTTCTTTCTCTTTCTTTCTTTCATTTCTCTTTCTTTCTTTCTTTCTTTCTTTCTTCTTTCTTTCTTTCTTTCTTTCTTTCTTTCTTCTTTCTTTCTTTCTTTCTTCTTTCTTTCTTTCTTCTTTCTTTCTTCTTTCTTTCTTTCTTTCTTTCTTTCTTTCTTTCTTTCTTTCTTTCTTTCTTTCTTTCTTTCTTTCTTTCTTTTTTTTTTTGCTTAGCTTCCCCGAGGAGTAAAAGATGTGCTTCATAATGGGCAACATCAAGGAGGTGAAAGTTCACTGACAAAGACCATTCGTTAGGTGGGATGAGTGTCTAGCTCCGCTTATCAGCCTGCACATGTGGCTAAAGATGGAAAAACTGGCAGGCGGTAGAATGCAACCTGGGCACCTGAGGAAATCTAGGCCTAATCCCCTCCCATAAAACAAAGTGGAAACAGTTGAAATCTGAAAGCAGATGGCTGAGTTCCTCCACATTGTGCTATAAAGGGGGACTTTTGTGATAGGGTATTTATAGATTTGGGGAAACCTGACAAGGTGTCTCTATAAATGCCAAGAAATGCACAGCACAGTGATTTTGTTATTGGAACACATCTCATGAAGACTGCAGTGAGGATGGGGAAAGATAGCTGCTGTGTGTGTGTGTGTGTGTGTGTGCGCGTGTGTTTGCATGTGTGTGGGTGGAAGGTGCAGTCACTTGATTCATGCTGCTTTGAGCAAGACTGATTTGGTGGTTGTGGGGAAAGGGCTGCAAAGGAAGACCCCTTCAAGGGCATATGCAGGGACAAGATGAGCATTTGGTCACAGAGGGGCTGTATGTGGGGTCTGAAAGTGGGAGTTGGAGAGTTTGGGCTCATAGCTTTAGTGTTCAACTTGAAGAGCTGCTCAAAAGAAAACTGGGTCCAAAGAGCTGCAGAATGAAACAGGTACAAGTTTATATGGCCCTTCTTGTCTCAGATGGTTCCATTACCCGATGAGGTCACAATCTTGCCTTAGGCATTTCAGAGCAATGCTGCCTTCTGTGTACAGGTATTGAGCTGTGATGTCTTTCTTTCACTGGTCAGTCAGTTATTCCTCATCTTTTAAGGTTCTATCCTTGTTCCTAGTCTGACCCAGAGTATACCTGTGTTAGATTTAAAAAAAAAAAAAAAGAGGAGAGATCCAAGATGGCCGATTAGCAACAGCTCAGGAATGTAGCTCCCAGTGAAAGTGTAGAGAATGAGTGGACGCCGCACTTTCTGACGAATTTTTGTTGCCCACAGACCGGGAGATTCCCGGCAGAGGAGCCACATGGGTCACCAGCACGACTCTTTTGGCCAGCGTGGCTGTTTTGCTGGCACCCCAGCGCGGTGCTTCCCGGTGCAGAGTGTACAGGACGGACGGGCTCGGCTGGTCCCATCCTCACAAGGAAAACAGAAATTGGAAGCGCTGAGGACTGAGAGTTTCACAGCAAGCACAGCGAAACCGGGAAGGTCCGGCTCTGTGGGGAAGGGGCATCCGCCAAAGGAAAACTAAGAAACAGAAAAATTTCATCACCGGGCGCAGAGAGATCTAAGATGGCCACATAGCAGCAGCTCAGGAGTGTGGCTCCCAGTGAAAGCACAGAGAGCAAGTTGATGCCGCAATTGCAGACGAATTTTTGATGCCCACAGACTGGGGGATTCCCGGTGAAGGAGCCACACGGGTCGCCAGCGCGACTCTTTTGGCCGGCGCGGCTGTGTTGCCGGTGCCCCAGGGGGGCGCTTCCCGGTGCGGAGTATACGGACGGACGGGCTCAGCTGGTCCCACCCCACAAGGAAAACAGCAATAGGAAGCGCTGAGGACTGAGAGTTTCACAGCAAGCACAGCGAACCCAGGAAGGTCCGGCTCTGTGGGGA